>JAPPVO010000003.1:51703770-51802986 GCA_030407325.1 Camellia japonica
CTCTCCCTCTGTTCTCCATTGCTGAGCCGGTCCCACCTAAAGTTGTAAAGCACCGAGACATGAGCTGGACTGTTTGGGACAGGTGGATTATAAAAGACAATCCAACTTTGAGGGGGCTTCTCCAATGGCTTTCGGAGAGGGGGCTGAATGCATATAGTATTTCGTGTGGAAATTGCTTGCTCTACAATAGCATGTTCCCTCGGCACAAAGAGCGGATGGACAAGAAGTTGGTGGATTTGGCTAGGGACGTGGCGAAGGTGGAACTTCCGCCTTACCGTTGCCACTTGGATGTTGTGGTGGCATGCGAGGATGACGAAGATAATGATATTGACATCCCTCAAATATCAATTTACTATCGGTAGCTACTCTTGAATATCGTCCAAGTGCTTTTAGGCAATTGACTTTTGGAAGAGCACTCTTTTGTTCACATGATCTTTTAACTCTGGTGGTCAGTTGATGATGAGCACACAAAATCAGTGTTTCTTACTACAGCTTCACATTACATATATAATTTGAGAGTTACATTAAATACCCAAGTTGGTTTAGGATGTTGTTTGCTTGCCTAATAACCGAGCTTGTTGGTTGTGCAGTTGGTGTTATTTTTCGTATTGGTTCCGAAGCTTTATCAAACCTTTTTTAAAGGTGGAAGGGGGTGGCTATTGACAACACTCTAGGATGTGACCATAGGAGTCATTATTTGTTGGGAGCCAAGAATAGAGAGTCTAGAATGCTCCGGTACTGCACGCTAGAGGGATCCATAGGTATTCTCCCCAACTGATCCATAGTTTAATCTCAATCTTTTAAGGCAGGTTTGATTGATAGGATCAGAGTATGGGATTGAGAGTATGGGATTGAGATTATTAATTTGTGGGTTTAATAATTCTGTGTTTATTTTGAATTTTGTTTCAGGATTATTAATCCAATGGATAATTGATCCAATAAATTTGTAGGATTATTATTAATGGGATAGGGATGAGATTATAACACTTATTATTTTTATATAATTTTATATTTTAGAAGGTTAAAAATAATTTTTAAAAATTTTAAAATAATTTTTGATATTTATTTTATCAAATATATTTTATCAAATTAGTTTATATTTTAAAAAAAAAATTAAAAAACAAACTAAGCATGACCTTTTTATTTTGTATTTTTATTTTGCATTTATTTATTTATTTATAATTTTTTTTTTCAAAATCACGTTTATGAAAATTTTTTGATAATGTAAAGATTGTGAAAAAACATTGATGAAGGGTAAGATTGGAAAAGAAGATAAATATAATTGTAATCTTACATTTATATGTTTTTTTATTCAATTCAAATCAAACAATGGATAAGGGGATAATTTATCTTACTAATTCAATTGGATAGTGAATACCACACTAATTTGATAGGATCATTAATACTTTCATTATTAATCTTGTGAATCAAACATGACCTAAAGGGATAGTGAAAAAAACCTGATGGTGTAGTAGGATTAATGGACCTAGTCTTGCCCAACCACTGGCCCTTATTTATCAAATCGCTTGAGAGTAAGCGTTGATTATTGAGTTAAACTTCCATATTGTATCTAACAAAGGTGCCAGTGAATGAATGAACAGTTGCGATGATGATTTGTAGGTATTTATTATACAATGAAAAATCCCTGGTACGTGTGAAAACTAGGTATTGAAGATTAGATTATACGTTCTCTAGTTCGTGTGAAAACATGATATTGAAGATTAGAATATACATATTCTGTGGTCGAGTGAACTTGTAACATTCATGGGAGTGTTTTGGGAAGTTAGTAAAAAGTTGATTTTTTGTTTTTTATCAAGCTTTTTAGCTTTTTGGAAAGTGATTTGGGAAGTTAGTAAAAAGCTGACTTTTTGCTTTTTAGTTTAATAGTATTTATTTATGGTGTCAAATCAAATTAAAATGACCAAAATATTCTTACCCAACATAAGAAATTTATTTTTTTATTTTTTTTTCATAAGCCCTAATTTGTAATTTTACACCTGTGTTTTTAGCACTTGCCAAACCAATTTTCTGGCATTTTTGGCACTTGCATTTTTAAATATTTTATCTAAAAACGTGACTTTTTGCTATGTTCTCAAAATGACACATAATGGTTCATCAGGTGGAGTAGGTAACTCTTGCCCTCGTAGAACTCGGCACATTCCCCAACTCTGAAATGTAGTTACTTATGATATTTTAAGCTATATTCCTCTATAATTTTTCTGCAAAATTATCTACCAGAATGGCATAGCAATGGTTTTTGTTTTTTGTAAATAAAATATATCTTGATGGTTTAAAGTTTGAGAAATGTTAGGTGGTTGGAAATTTTGTAAGGAAAATGGTAAGGAAAACTGTCTGCACCGTTAGATCAGATATGATCTCATGATCTAACGGTGCAGATGAGTTTTCATGATAGTTTTCATGAAAGTTTTCATGACACGTAGAGAAAAGAAAATTGTATCATACATTAAAATTGACTTAAAAAAAGTCTCAACCACTTGGGGTATGTTTGAATTACGAATTTATATAATGATTTGGATAGAGAAAAGAAAAATGTGAGAACAATATAAGTTAATTTTTTTTTTATTTCTCTTTTTTCTTTTTAAAATTTTATTCAAATTCATACTCTAAACATAACGGTGGGAATATGCAAGTTACTTAGCAGAAAAATTGTGAATGTTAACAAAGAAATATATGTTGAAAAATGAAACTTTAAAAAGGATAAAATTCGGTGGATAGGGTGTAGCAAAGTTTACCTATGAGCTATATTGTTTTACGTGTAAAATTTAAATTTATTTATAAATTAATTATTTATAGTGTTTGAAGGGGGCATAATTATTCAAGCCTATTTGTGTGGAACCTTGTTGGATTGGACGAAGGTCCCTACTAGACTGGACGAAGGTCCCTATTGGACTGGACGAAGGTCCCTACTCCGTACTCAAGCCTATTTGTATGGAACCTTGTTGGACTGGAACGAAGGTCTCTACTCTGAAGTGGGCTCTCTCTCTCCACTCTATGATGGGCCGAGCTAAGGAATCAGTCTTGGCCCACTCCCCACTCCGAAGAGGGGAAGACCATGGGCCTGGCCCTAGCACCACTCCCCACTCCGAAGAAGGAAAGACCATGGGCCTGGCCCTAGCACCACTCCCCACTCCGAAGAAGGGAAGACCATGGGCCTGGCCCTAACACCACTCCCCACTCCGAAGAAGGAAAGACCATGAGTCTAGCCTAGTACCACTCCTCACTCCGAAGTGGGTAAGTCCATAACATGGGATCCAAGGCTCCACTCAACGACAACATGAGTGCTAACAGATCAATCAATACCCTGTAAAGTAAAGGGCACACGGTGCCCGCGAATGACGGATCTTGCTCCCCTCTATTAAGGGATGTGCTACAATCACGGCTGAAGACCAGGCGGAGAACGAGGGAGCTTGATAAATAAGTCATATGATCCTTATAAAAGGTAACCGGACTCTCCTTGAAAGGGGCGATCTCTGAACTTTAGAAACACACTGGTCTTCTCTATCTTATCTCTACCAATCCCCGGTACTGACTCGACCGTCGGAGGGGTTTCCGACCAATCTCCGGTCGGGCAGCCTAATTATTTGTTCCTTGTGCAGGCCTTCACCCATTGATGCACCAGGGTTCGTCCACGAAGTTTCATCTTACTCTATTGCAGAAACTGGTCCGCACAGTGTTTAATCTATTTCTATACATTTGAAGTATATATATGTTCGGGGTGGTTGTTAGTTCTTGAAGAAGAGAAGGGTAAGCACGTGAGTTGGATTCAGAAAGACACGCCTCCACTTTTGTTATCTGCTTCCTTGGGCCTTCAGAGAGAGAGACACATGAAACTTTTCAGAAACCACTCACTCTCCTCTGTGAGAATTATTTAGCCTTTAGCTTTTAGCAACAATGCACTCCTTCCTTGTCTCCTCTCTATAGTAAATTAATTGTTTATATCTAACTACACACGTGTCTACCTACAATGGTCCCCATTGCCATAATTACAAAAGTAGAGATATGCTAGTGATTCCCTGTTATGATGCAAGTAAAAACTGTGACTTGTGCTATTCGGTAGAATGTTAATAGACTTAGATTATTATAATAGATTAATATTACGTTATTGTCTTAAACTTGAGATTATACCAAAACAATATTAATCATATTTTGTCTCTTTAGTAAGGGAGTAAGAAGCTAGAAGTAGAGTGACAACATAACTACTAGCCAATTTGTTACATTATAATGAGCGTTAAGAGGGCACTTCTTAGCCAAAGACTATTCCTATGTCATTAGTTTTCGTGGGCAATGCATTTTGTTCCACATGAATGACTGTGGATCAAATCTTAAGGGCACATATTTTACGTTTTATTTCGATTGATACTTGGCCCTCGTTGTAGTGCGTGAATGAATCTATTGAGTTCTTTGGTGATGAGTCTCTTTCTATGAATTAAATTAAATCTAATTGGTAATTAATTATTTCAAAATCAGAATCCGTGAATCCGTGAATGTGATGATATCTTAATAGATTATTTTTTTTTCATAAAATAAAGTACAATCATATGCTAATGACGTGACTAGTCTTTTATTTTTTTGAACTTGTAGCTTTATCTCCACATTTTTCAGTACTTTCATTTTATTTTTTAAAAAAATTTATGGATGTTGACAGAGAGTGGGGTCCCTAGAAGAAGTTTAAGAACAATTATGATGATTATTTTTTTTTTTTTTTATAAATTTTACAAGATTTCATTTTATTAAGTTTTTGACTTTTATACCTATGCTGAATAGAGATTCAGGATTAGAGGGAAAAGTACACGTAATTTCTAATTAAAGAAATTGGGATAAATTATACTTTATAATATTAAACTATCATTTAGTATTATTTTATCCTCTTCAATTAAAAAATATTTTTTTATCATATAAAATTATTAATTTATATCAATATAAACATATTCTTAAAAATTTGTTACATGAATAGAAAGATAATTGATATGTGATTTGCCCATAACAACCTATTTTGGGATGTGTTTTTTTTTTTTTTAATTTATTGATTTATTATGAAAAAATGTATAAAAAAGTAAAGAGATGATATGATTTAAATAAGTTAATAAATTAGTTTTTTTTGTTTTATCAGAAGAGACCAACATATCAAGTTTGAGCCTTTCAAAAAAAAATTTAGAATGAATCTTTGAGCAAAAAATACGAGCCTTCTAGCAAAATGTTTACAAATTTTTTTAGAATAAACAATATTTTGGTTTACAATCAAGAATAGTGATATACAAACAAATTTTTTGAATATAATAAACTGAATTTTTGTGAACTCTTTATTTATAATAAAAATACTCACTATTGTGACATTTTCCTCATAAGTTATAAACACTCGATTGATTCCATTTCATGTGATCATGACCTTTGATCTCGTAGTGTATTCCCTTTACACATCGTTAAAGGCGAAGCAAAATGCTAATTGAGACCTCTCAACCCTTTGTTTTGCATCCTCATTAAAGCAAACAATAAGTTAAAGTACTTGAAAAAAATTACTTAGGATTTTAGCTCGCCAATATATATATACATATATAAATTCAATCAAAATATGAACTCCATCATATAAAAATTAAATCTTAGTCAAAACATTATTTTTTTGAATAAAATTTTAGACTTTTTTTTATTGATTATCTAGACTTACAATAAAGCGAACCCGCTTTGTTAGCTCAGTTGGTACATTCAATTGAAAGGTTAGAGGGTTAATTTTTATTAAAAGTTAAGATTGATTATTTCTATTTCATTAAAGAGTTTTCATTTAGTTGTTTGTATCTTATTAGTAGGGGTGGGTAGCGGATATACTAATCTGTCTAAACCGGTTGAGACATACAGTGATTGTAATACTTTTTTTTTTTTTTTTTGATAAAGTGCATAAGTTGAATTATATTGAAAATTTATAAAATTTTAAATCGCCAAACCGATTCGCATCCATCTGTTAATCTGCTCAATCCACATCCGCCAGCTTGGCGGACAGATACAGGTTGACTTTCTTCAATCCGTCAATCTAATGGATGGATGGCGAATTGAAAGTTCCGTGACCGCAACCAACCCGTGCTCACTCCTACTTACTAGGCCCTTAATTGTTAATGTTAAGCTAGCGAGTTTATATTGTTGGATTTTATTAGTTATCCAATTTGACATAATTATTTTCATATATATTAAAAAGTATAAATACTTTTTAATCATTTTATTAAAAAATAAAATAAAAAACACCTTACAATGGTTAATAATAACAACCCTCTCTCAACAAACCTAACCAGTAACCACCCGACTAACCTAACCTAACCGTCCCGGTTGGTCCCCCAAACCGATTCTTTCTCCGCCAAAAGTTTTCATTTCACTTCAAATCTCTCTCTACTATATTTTAATGTGTTAACAGATTAAATTCATATTATGTGATTTTGACACTATATATATATATTTGATATATTTGATTGGAGATATGTCAAATTCTTGACCAAGTGAAGTATACGGATTTTGATTATTGAATTAATTTAAGTGGTTGATTTACTTATTTTTCATGTTATTAATTCATGTCACTTTTGGATTCACACACACGCACAAACAAAAAAAAAAAAAATTCAATTCTAACTCGCTTACTTGGTGCTTAGTTTATATCATATTATGTTTGATCTCTATTCTTTTTCTTTAGTTACTAAAATAATAGAAAAATTGCATTTCAATGCAAGTTTTTAAAAAAAATTTACAAATAAATGAAAACGTTTGTTGACTTTTTTGGCTTTCGAAGGTTACTATTGTAATTATGAGCGTGCCAGTAAGGATTAATCAGTCCTTACAGATTATTAATTGCCAACCAATTATCAGACGATAGTGTTTTAGTTTTTTCAGCCTCAATGAAGAAGACTTTTACTGGTGACTTTGTTTAGGAGAATTAAGCAAACAATAATTAAATAAAGAACAATTCTAGTATTTCATTAAGAAAAATGAAAGACTTATAAAGATTCAAATCAGCCTCGTAGAGGATTACAGCAACAAACTACTTGAAACTACTCCTATGAACGAAGTGCAGTGCAGGAATTTGAAGTACATAAATGTAAAGAACGAGAAAAATGTAAAAATTGGAACGAAAATAAAATAGATATAATTGGTTTTTTGGATCTGAGTCTGAGGGCTTTTTCTGAGACATTGTCTGCTATTTATACTTCTTAATGACAACCGTCGAAATGAACTGACAACCGTCGAACTATCCCTCCATGACCTCTGATCATGCTTTCTTGCAGTTAGCTCCATTATGCCATATGCAGTTAAGCTTCCCTCTTGATTTTTGAATTTAAATATATGTGTAACCGTTAATGGCCACGTCACCTTGCATCTCTTTACTGATTCAGTGCTACGCAGATCTATAATAAACCAATGCTGACTGTCACGTGTATAATTATGATTGAAGATTTGAATTGTCTTCCCGTACTGCCCTCATTCTGGCACGTACTGAACTGTGATTGGCTTGTACAAAATATGTAGCCAACAACGTTTATCAATTCTAATAATTAAAGTTATAAATTGTTTTTATATAAATATTTTGTAGAAATACACTTATTTATAATTTTTCCTATAATAATTAACATAGGGAAAATAAAGATTCTTTCTAGTTTTGATTATACAACAATCATAAACGACAATGTGGTGTAAATACCAATTTTGTAACGCTAAAAACTTATAATTTTTTCTAAGATGGACTTCTCTTGTTGGGTTCGATGATTAGAATTGTTTTAATGTGTAAATCTTATTGAGTATTTAAATTTTGTAAAAAATTATATTGATCAGATATCAATAGCTCCTTAATTAGAACATATTTTTGTTAATAATTTATTTTTAAAATCATATTTTTCATTGATAAAAATGTATTCCAATTAACGTTATTTTTTGCAGGAATGAAATACTCGGTGAGCTCTACACATTGAGCAATTTGAATCATAAAAATGAGACCTGTAATTAGCTTCACGAGCCCAACAATATGCTCTAGTTTACTTTGTGAATTGGAAAGAAGCCCAATCATTTTTTTAATACCAATTTTGTAACGCTAAAAACTTATATATATATATATATATTTTATTTTATTTTAAACGAGAGGTATAGCTACCCTTTTTATATTTAGAATTAATTTTACTTTTATTTTTGTAATAACCTCGACTCGTAATTAGCTACTAATCAGTGATTAAAGATGCTAATTGAGTGGATCAAATGAATTATGAGATTAATATGTAAATTGCATGATATTTGGCCTTCTACTTATTATTTATAGAATATCTGTTTCGAATTCCACTTTAATATGTAAATTGAAAGCCTTATCAGCATCCGAAAACAAATTTAACTACACCGATATGTTATTTGGAATTTTTAGAACCATATGGCAAGTTTTATTAAAAATTGATTTAGAACGATTAATTAGGTTGTGTTTCGTTAGCCTAATGTGCCAATTAATGCATTATATCATCATGGCTATATATTCAACACATTTCGCTCTTTTCTCTCATTTCTTGAGTGTCAAAATCTGAGAATTCATCTTAGGGAGAGAGAGAGTGCAATTCTAGAGAGAGAAAGGTAGAAATTAAAGGTAGAAGTTGAAGGCATTGCTTGAGTTCATCAATTTTGTGCAAGAATCTAGTTAATTCTAGGCTATAGGTATGAATTCAACCCCTAAATTATGAATCTAAGTTATCAACATGAAGATTATGTGTTTAAGGGTGTGTTTTGAGCTTAGAAGGAAGATTTGAATGGCAATTCATGCATGCATGTACATTTTCTTACAAATTGAGCATGATTTCCATGAATCCTCTCTTGTATGTTTGAAATTCATCTTCATTTGGGGAAATCATCAAGTTTCAAGTTGTTTTGTGGGGTTTGATCATGTTTTGGGAAGCTCTAGACCAAGAAAACCCATGCATGTTGTGTTCATGAACATTTATCATGTTTTAAGTTAAAATTGTGAGTTTTTAACAAACTCTTGGACCATGATTTTATGAAATAATCTGTAATTCTTCATGTTTTACAAGTTTACTATGTTATCTCAAGTTTTGGGGCCCAAGAGATGTGTTTTGAAGGTTGGAATTCGAGTTTTGAGCTTGAAGGTGCAATCTGGAAATTCCAGAATTTGCATCTACGCTCGAGCGTGGGAGTTCACGCTCGAGCGACCACTCTGAGTGCGTGCATTCCGCTCGAGCGACCAAAAGTCCGCTCGAGTGTGAATTGTAAGCTCCAAAAAGTTTCATGTCTTTTACAGATCGCTCGAGCGAAGGAATGTGCGCTCGAGTGACCATTCACATTTTGCATGTCCGCTCGAGCGAGGAAAGCTACGCTCGAGCGTGGATCTTATTTTCAGAAATTTTGCCTAAGTGTTCCAAGGCATGTTTTGGCATTTTCATTGCATCTTAGGCATTCCTAAGCCTTAATTAAGCCATAGTAATGAGGTTATGGATTAGAAACACACTAGGAAAAGAATGTACTAAGTTCCGAGACTGCAAGTGTGCGTGTTTTAGGCAATGTGATAAGAAAGAATTAGAACCTATGTAATGAAAGCTAAGCCTTAATGGCCACTTGAATGTGTAATGATAAGACATGCTTGTGTTATGTATTTTTGATTGTAGGTCAAGACTCGAGGATCGATTGACCGCTTACTGAAACCACTGTGAGTAACGTTATCGTAAAGATACGTTCATATGAATTATGTTCTAAATGAAATGATAAGTTCTGATTTCTGAAATGATATCTGTTATCGTGAACGAATATTCCATGTTTGAAATCTATTATGGCATCCATAGATAGTCCCAAGTCATGGGGGACGGCATGAAATGCTGGTCCATGACATACAAGTAATTACGAGATCTCGTTAGCCACTTCATTGTGGTGATATGTGTTTAATCGGTATCCGGAATCGATTACTCCAGTCGGAAGACGTTCTGTGATGTGTTCTATGGGATGTACCATTATTATGTTCTGATATGAGAATGATTATGCTCTGGTTTGTTTTCTGCTTATGATATAATCGGATTTTGTTCACTAACCCCTTTACCTTAATGTTATTCACTGGGCATTAGCTCATTGTGTGTATATATATGTATAGGTGAGCATTCTGGAGCCCAAGCCTGAAGGCTTTTGTCTGGACTTGTGTTCTGTTGTCAGCCAACCATTGTGCCTCACGTGGAGGTTCCCGCAGTGTCCTGTGTTCAAGTTCTGTTGGTTCTGTGTATATATATGACTTGATTTAATTCTGTTGGCTGTACTTAAGATACTTCAATGTGTGTGGGTATAATGTATGATTGACTATTGCATACTTATATAAAGTTTTAAATATTTTGTTCACATAAGTCAGCACAGCTCATTGGACAATTTTAATTATGCGTTTGCTTCCGCTAGCCCCCTTAATTTTGCTAATCTGTTCAGAGGCCTTCGGTAATCTAAGGATTACTGGCCGGTTACGATGCTAAACCTATAGGGGTGGGTTTGGGTCGTGATAGAGTGGTATTAGAGCATGAGTTATACCGTACACACGTGTCCATATGAGCTATAGGATGTATTAGAAATGAAATAAGGATATTGCATTACCATGTTTAAGTGTATGAACTATTATGAACACGTCCTTATTGAAAATACATTGAAATGAAACCTTTGTGCATGATCAAAAAAGTTAAGTGGAATAATATGTGATGTTAATTTCAATACCGAATGTGGAATCTATGTGAATGTGAACGTATGAAAGTAAGGGATCATGTGACTGTATCCGAATTGAAATGAAAGTATAAACGCGTCTGATATGAAATGAAATATGAGAACAGTGAGAACTTTCCTTATATTAATAAGTAACCTGTTTGTGTGTAGCCAATGGAAAGGACAAGGAATGTAGACGAATCTGAATCTTCTGATGCTAGAATTAGCCGGTTAGAAAGAATGGTTGAAGCCTTAACCGAAAATCTGAAAAAACAGCAACAAGGGCAAATACATGTACCTGAACCAGCTAATTATGATATGGTAACACTGACACAGAAATACAATAAGATGAAACCACCGGAATTTCAAGGGGGTATTGAACCGTTGAAAGCTGAGGCTTGGGTCTTAGAAACTGAGAAAATATTTGAGGTATTTCCGTGTACTGAGGCACATAAGGTTTTGTTGGCAACATTCACACTTAAAGAAGAAGCTAGGAGATGGTGGGATGTTAATTAATTGCACTCGACACATTCTTTGTGTCCGCTGCATTTGTATCTAGACTGAGTAGACTTATGACTTGTTGCCTTAACTATTGTATCTGGGGAAACTGTTTTGTGTTCATCTGTATATAGACCTCGTGAATTTGTATTGGGAAGGTTATTAGACTCTGGACATGTATATATATGACTATAGCGTTGCCCAGAATGATTGATATGATTATTTGTTGATAACTTGACCGTTGGGACCATGACTCTGGGAAATTGTTATGTTGACTGTGATGCTTACTTCTTGATATGAACAATGACATACCTGTGCACCCACATGTGAACTTGGAGAATGCAACATTGTATATGACCTGAACTCTTCGATATGAACTATTGTGATACATAACTCTGATGTGATTTGAGAATCGAGGAACTTAGAACAATTGTAGAACTACTGACTATGCACCTAAGCGAATGGAGTATGAATTATAGAATTAATGTACCTCGTTTGGAAATAATAAGCTAGAACCTTTACCTGATCTAATCTTATAGAACTATGGTTTGATGAGACCTTTTTTTAACTGATGGAACTTCTGTTTGATGACTCACGCTTTGAACTTTTATTTGATATGACTAGGTAGAACTTTCATCTGACGTGACCTAGTTGAGCCTTTATTGATTTGATCTGCGGAGATCCTTATTGAGAGCTATTATCTGATTTGGTTACATTATGGGGGAGTGTGAATTACTTACGATTGAATAACAGGGCCGTGTTGCTAAGGGAACTAACCGAATGAGAACTAGAATCAATCTTGAACCCTTAGGAAGAATGTGAACCGTCAACAGCAGACTATGTGATTACGAATAGCTTCTTACCATATGCCTGTAACCGATTGGGAAAACACGTGAATGAGATTATGATATTTGGTAACTTGTGCTTGGGGAATATGGGAATACCGTATATGACACGTGGTTAACTACTCCAGTATTACCGTTACTACCATGAACTTGTTTGACTAAGAGAATGATTGCTTTTGTGTTACTTGTCTTCTTCAAACTGATGGAATTTATTGACAACAGACTGGTTTGATTATAAACTCTGACTACTTGGGAGGAGGATACGCAATCAGTATGACTGCTTCTATATTGACACATAGTACGATTGAATATGTGGAAACTGAGGTTGATGAATAGTATATGGATGATTACTTCGGAATTTCGTTTATTGCTATGGGGTTAATGTACGAAATTGCCTTGTATTTCTGCTATACTTTGGATGACCTGGACTAACTGTAATGGATTACCGAATTGAAAACCAAGTTGAACAAAGACCGGATGAATGACTTGGAAATGAATAAATCAAATATCTGTAACTTAACAGGGGAAATTACTTATGAAAATGGAAACAGTGTGAATCTATGATCCCGATAAATACTTGATGTTAGTAATGTGAGTAATAACGTAGTAAAGTTGTGTTCAACTGTATTTGTTTCCTGTGTGTCTAAAGGGGATCTGTTTTCTGAAATATTATGTGTTGTGCAATGAATAATTGTCCAATCTCTGATATGTATTCGTGTGACTCTTGGTATTATGTGATATTTGTTGGCTGTTACCCGGTATCGGAGGTTCCTTTATGGAACTTAATCTGTTAGCACTCTGTTACCCGTACCGGAGGCCCCGTCACGGGGGCTCAGCATATTTCTGTTCTGTTCTGTTAATGCTAATGGATGTATCACGTATGCTTGCGCATGACTTATGATTTCTGTCTGTGTATGGTCTGGACAAGAATATGAACATGAACATGTATTTGAATCTGTTCTGGACTAAAATCTGAATGTGTATAAGACTCTGTTTTGATATGAACCCTGAGCATGAGCATGTTTATGATTATGGTTATGCTTCTGTTTTGTAAAGAGTTAAAGTTACATTTATGATGGGCATCATTTCTGTTGACATGCGTTAACTCAAGTTTGGAGGACCAAACTTTTTAAGGTGGGGAGACTGTAATAACCCCGACCCGTAATTAGCTACTAATCAGTGATTAAAGATGCTAATTGAGTGGATCAAATGAATTATGGGATTAATATGTAAATTGCATGATATTTGGCCTTCTACCTGTTACTTATAGAATATCTGTTTAGAATTCCACTTTAATATATAAATTGAAAGCGTTATCGGCATCCGAAAACGAATTTGACTACGCCGATATGTTATTTGGAATTTTTAGAACCATATGAGTTTTATTAAAATTGATTTAGAACGATTAATTAGGTTGTGTTTCGTTAGCCTAATGTGCCAATTAATGCATTATATCATCATGACTATATATTCAACACACTTAGCTCTTTTCTCTCATTTCTTGAGTGTCAAAATCTGAGAATTCATCTTAGGGAGAGAGAGAGTGCAATTCTAGAGAGAGAAAGGTAGAAATTAAAGGTAGAAGTTGAAGGCTTTGCTTGATTTCATCAATTTTGTGCAAAAATCTAGTTAATTCTAGACTATAGGTATGAATTCAACCCCTAAATTATGAATCTAAGTTATCAACATGAAGATTATGTGTTTAAGGGTGTTTTTGAGCTTAGAAGGAAGATTTGAGTGGCAATTCATGCATGCATGTACATTTTCTTACAAATTGAGCATGATTTCCATGAATCCTCTCTTGCATGTTTGAAATTCATCTTCATTTGGGGAAATCATCAAGTTTCAAGTTGTTTTGTGGGGTTTGATCATGTTTTGGGAAGCTCTAGACCAAGAAAACCCATGCATGTTGTGTTCATGAACATTTATCATGTCTTAAGTTGAAATTGTGAGTTTTTAACAAACTCTTGAGCCATGATTTTATGAAATAATCTGTAATTCTTCATGTTTTACAAGTTTACTATGTTATCTCAAGTTTTGGGGCCCAAGAGATGTGTTTTGAAGGTTGGAATTCGAGTTTTGAGCTTGAAGGTGCAATCTGGAAATTCCAGAATTTGCATCTACGCTCGAGCGTGGGAATTCACGCTCAAGCGACCACTCTGAGTGCGTGCACTCTGCTCGAGCGACCAAAAGTCCGCTCGAGCGTGAATTGCAAGCTCTTAGAGGTTTCGTGTCTTTTACAGATCGCTCGAGCGAAGGAATGTGCGCTCGAGCGACCATTCACATTTTACATGTCCGCTCGAGCGAGGAAAGCTACGCTCGAGCATGGGCCTTATTTTCAGAAATTTTGCCTAAGTGTTCCAAGGCATGTTTTGGCATTCTCATTGCATCTTAGGCATTCCTAAGCCTTAATTAAGCCATAGTAATGAGGTTATGGATTAGAAACACACTAGGAAAAGAATGTACTAAGTTCTGAGACTGCAAGTGTGTGTGTTTTAGGTAATGTGATAAGAAATAATAGAACCTATGTAATGAAAGCTAAGCGTTAATGGCCACTTGAATGTGTAATGATAAGACATGCTTGTGTTATGTATTTTGTGATTGTAGGTCAAGACTCGAGGATTGATTGACCGCTTACTGGAACCACTGTGAGTAACGTTATCGTAAAGATACGTTTATATGAATTATGTTCTAAATGAAATATGATAAGTTCTGATTTCTGAAATGATATCTGTTATCGTGAACGAATATTCCATGTTTGAAATCTATTATGGCATCAATAGATAGTTCCAAGTCATGGGGGACGGCATGAAAATGCGGGTCCATGACATACAAGTAATTACGAGATCTCGTTAGCCACTTCATTGTGGTGATATGTGTTTAATCGGTATCCGGAACCGATTACTCTAGTCGGAAGACGTTCTGTGATGTGTTCTATGGGATGTACCATTATTATGTTCTGATATGAGAATGATTATGTTCTGGTTTGTTTTCTGCTTATGATATATTCGGATTTCGTTCACTAACCCCTTTACCTTAATGTTATTCACTGGGCTTTAGCTCATTGTGTGTATATATATGTATAGGTGAGCATTCTGGAGCTCGAGCCCGAAGGCTTTTTGTCTGGACTTGTGTTCTGTTGTCAGCCAACTATTGTGCCTCACGCGGAGGTTCCCGCAGTGTCCTGTGTTCAAGTTCTGTTGGTTCTGTGTATATATATATATATAACTTGATTTAATTCTGTTGGCTGTACTTAAGATACTTCAATGTGTGTGGGTATAATGTATGATTGACTATTGCATACTTATATAAAGTTTTAAATATTCTGTTCATATAAGTCAGCATAGCTCATTGGACAATTTTAATTATGCTTTTGCTTCCGCTAGCCCCTTTAATTTTGTTAATCTATTCAGAGGCCTTCGGTAATCTAAGGATTACTGGCCGGTTACGATACTAAACCTATAAGGGTGGGTTTGGGTCGTGACAATTTTCTAAACTATCATCATTCTCGCTATTTTATTCTTAAATTATTAATATGCAAGACATTTGATAAAAATTTTAATAATTTTTTTAAGATCTCTAAGATTGTTTCCAACTATTACTTAGATTTTTCATCAAATTTAAATTTGATGAAATATGCGCACCTTTTCTACTTCAATCATGGCATCAAATCCATATCAAATAAGGAAAAAAAATAAAAAATTTTCATCTTTCATCAAATTTTGTAGAGGCTTCACTGTATACCGGATGATTGGCTAGTTGTACTTCCGGTCAACCAATTGTTTGATGAAAATTCACACAAACCGGATGACCTCCTGGATATCTGCCTAGACTTCTTCTTAATCAACTGATTGTTTGATGAAAATTGAAAAGTTAATATTAGAACATGTACGGGGAGCAAATATTCCGGCAAGCCCGTACTCCTTTCTTCCAAGCTCCGTTTCTGTCCGATCACCTGAAAGCACAACGGCGGTGAGCTACCCGGCGGTGTGTAGCCGGAAAACCCCTCCGACGATCAAGTTAGCACACACCTTGGGATAGAGGGAGAGAGATGTGAGTCTTTTGAGTGTAAGAGTTTCTTACAAGATGTTCGTCTGTCCCCGTATGGGGGGCGCAGACTTGCTTATATACCTTCTGCGCCCCAAATCTACTCCAAGTGATCTCTCGACACGTGGCGGTGCTATCCCATCCGTCAGCACAAATCTTGCTGAGCATCACCTAACCCAACTGCCAGCCCACTCTGCTGGGAGCTCGGCAGCCGGACAACATCATCTCGGCTATTAACGGCCATGATGCAATTCACGCCCAAGTGCCCCAATAACCTAGCTCAAGGAAGACCGGGCTCGGCTACATTCCGGCATAGCCGAGCTCAGAACAGCTCGCGCCTGTTTACCTTCGACCTTCCTGCCGGGCAAACTCGAGTAGCTCGGTTAAGCCGTGCTGTACCTGGCGTCAGACATCTTATCTGACCGGCTCCCTTTTCCATGAAGCCAAGTAGCTCGGTCCAACCAAGGCCTTGCCTTAACCGAGCAGTTCCTTCCAGAACAGGGCCGTGCTACCTTGGCCCAACCTTGTTCGGCCCAAATCTGTCCGAACAATCATCACGGCCCAAACCCAGATAAATCTCCCTCTCAGAACACATAATATTAGATAATTTTTTTTTTTTATCAAATATGTACTTAAATTTAATAAAAAATTTAAATAAGCATCGGAGATGCTCTATCATTACTCTGGCCCATTTGAGAAGTTGAATATTGTAGTAAACTATTTTAATAATTGGCTAACTTAACTAAAATAATTGTATTTGAGAAAAGAGTTACATTTTTTTATGATTAAATATAATATTTATAAAAAATAAATAATTATAAAGACATTACTACTTTTACATATTTCATCTTTTAATATTATTTTTAAAAAAAAAAAAAACCAAAAAGAGCCTCTTTCCATAAACTGTCATTTCGCTTCTCATCCCATGTACTTTTCATATATTTTTTTTAATAAATAAAATAAAATAAAAACCATGAGTATCAATCCCCTTATCTCTTTCACTCCCCCTAAAACGCAAATCCAAACGAGGTGTAGAAAAGAAAGGAATAAAAGCTGACCCACCCTCTCTACCCCCCGCGCTCTCAAGCCCCTCCGTCTCCCGCCCCGGTCTCCCTCGCCTTTGCACCTCCCTCCACCTTCCACCTTCAACTCTCCCCAAACCCAACACCTCTCTCTCTCTCTCGATTCTCAATCTTCATCCTCCGCCGCCACCGCCACCGCCACCGCCACTAATCTAGATCTCTCACCTCATGTGGCTGCAGCGGTCAAAATCCAAGGTTCACGTTCGCACCACACCACCAAACTTCTCTTGCTCCTCCTTCAAAGACATCCAACACCTCTGCTCTGACGATTTCAACAAGTCCTCACAATTACACGCCTCCAATTCACCCCGAGCTTCCATCTTCCACCGCGTCCGCATCGCCAACTCAGTCCTCCGCGCCTGGTCAACTCGTCCCCCCAATGCCTCACCCTCGTCCCCACCTCAACAACCCTCTCCCCTCCAATCTCAGCATCCGATTCTCCTCCCCGGGGACCAGAATCGCATAGTCGTCTACTTCACGAGCCTCCGCGTGGTCCGCTCCACCTTCGAGGACTGCCGGACCGTCCGATCGATTCTCCGCGGATTCATGGTCTCGATCGACGAGCGTGATGTTACGATGGACTACAAGTTCATGGAAGAGCTACAGGGGATCTTGGGAAATCACAACAAGGCCAAGCTGATCTTGCCTAGGGTTTTCATCGGCGGTCGGTACATTGGCGGCGCCGAAGAGATCAAGCAGCTCCACGAAGCTGGCGAGCTGAAGAAATTAGTCGATGGCTTGCCGCCGGCTGAGCCCGGCGTTTGCGAGGTCTGCGGCGGCTACCGATTTATCCTCTGCGACGAGTGTAGCGGAAGCCACAAATGCTACTCTGAGAAGAGCGGTTTCAGAACGTGTACCGCGTGCAACGAGAACGGTCTGATCAGGTGCCCTTCTTGTTCTTGCGCTTCGCTTTCAACCGTCTGATTCGTATTAGTAGAGAAAATGTTTAAAAAAAAAAAAAAAAAAGAAAAAAAAAAAAAAGGGAAGAGAAGATTAAAAGAAAAGAAAGTTAGAGCTTATAATATTTTCTTTTTCAAGTGTTGTAATTTTTTTTTTTTTTAACCTAAAATTGAATTATTATTTTTAGTTGTGTGGTTGTAATAGTGTAATTTTCTTAGAATTGGGAGACAGGGTAAGCCAGGTAGACATGCAACCATTGGAGTGGTGCCCTCAAGTATCCATTAAGTTTGTGGGATTAATTTTGGTCTTATAAAAGTAGTACATTAACATGTGGGAATGGAGGGGCCATTCACATGCTCTAAAGCTTTCTTTTACATGGTGGGATTGTCAGTTTGTCACACTGGAAATTAAGAACCCATCACATGATCTTTTTCAGATCTTTTTGACTTTTAATTTTCTTAATTTATTTGTTATTATTTCTGTTTTATTTTTTAATAACTCACACATGTCACACAAACAGAATTAAATGAGATTCATTTATAACATAATGTTATCCACAAGAAGGAATTAAAGATGAGAAATGATAGTTGTGCAAAACTAAAATATACAGAATGTACAAAAAAAAGAAAAAAAAAATGTAAGGTGTAGTTGAGATTCTTTATATTTAAAATAAATCAGTGGACTTTATGTATATGTTTTTATATTTTAATTCTGTACATATTGTATTGTTGATTGAAGATATATGGAAGAGTCCATTAATTGAATTTGAATTGGAGGTTTTGTTGAGGGCTGTGGCATACTCTGTGATCACTCTTGACTCACTTTGTTGATCCGAGCCGTCTTTGTAGGCCTTGTCGTGCAAATCATTTATGTAAAAAATAAGCTGATCTTGATAGTCATATGATCGGATCACATTTATTAAAAAATATATACAGTCTATGCTCAAATCATACTTTTAAAAAAAAAAAAAACTGATCATCATCTGATGATATAGTTACAAATATTTGATTAATTTTATTTATTCATTTTATTTTTTACAAGAATGCTTTTATTTTTTATTTTTTTTATAAGATGAAGAAGGGGGAAGATGACCAGAGTGTGCCTATTGCTTCTCAACTGAACCTTCAATTGACGGTGCATAAGCTGTTAGGTTTGGGCATATAATGTTAATAAGATAATGCTAGGGACACAAATAGAAAATTTGGATCTATAGCATTTTCTGTCATTTATATGGTCTACCACTAGCAGATCCGGATGGGTTGGTTGAGTTCCAGTTCCTTGACCAAGATAGAAAAATCCAAAAATCAAATTGGCATATATATATATATATTTAAAAAATTTCTTTTGGGTTAGGGTAATCAATGTTGTCACATTCGGATTTTTATATGGCCTTTTCAAATGGGTTTGCGTTTTGGGTTTCTTTGACGAAGAGGTTGGGGAGAGAGAAGTCTGCAATGGACTTGGCTTCTTTTTCTACCTTTTGGGCTTGTCTTCCAGAAAACTGATAGGGTGGGATACAAAATGGAGATTAAAAAGTTATTTGGAATGATCTAAATAAATATATTTTTTCAATTTTTTACAAAAAGATGTATAGAAAAGAAGAGAGGTGATGTGCAGAAAAAGTTTTAGACTAACTGGTTAGTATTTTGCCACTCTTTATTTAGATCAATCCAAACACAGACACATGATAAAATACACAATCCGAGAATTAATAGAAATGTTAATTTTTTGTAATTCATTCTGCACAAGCAAACATGTTTGGCTAACCGAACGAGTGTATTTAGTAAATCCATTAAACACGTTGAACACAATTCATACACGTATTAAACACGAATTATATATTAATCAATCTCAATTAACTTTTTATTTGTTTTAAACACGAAGGTCTTCAATGATGAAAATGATAGTTTGATTCAACGAGTTGGTGGATACGTTCATCTTTCCACTCCTAATCCACCATATGCATTATTTTGTCCCGTTTCCCTTCCTAAGATTGAAAGACTAATGGGAATTTTGTTGGAGGCAGCAAAAACATGTAAATTGATATGTATGTTTTTTAGATAGGATGTAAATTGATATGTATGAATGGTCTATTATTGTCTTGGTAAAAGAGCTATTCGGTGCAATTTATTTGTGTTGCTTCGTGTTAGATTGTAATTTTTGCCTTCAGTTCATTAAGAAAAGTAACTTAAATAAATTTAAAAAAATTAATTATTTAGAAGTTAAAAAATGTATTTTTAACTTTCATTTTTTTTATTTTTAATTTTTAATTCATAATAAATACCACCAAATAGGCAAAGTTTGTTACGTAGATTTTATCATCTTAGATGGCTTTTCAAAGTTGGCCCATCCTAGAATTTTATTGAAGAGAAGGCTTTTCAACTTTGGCGTTCACTTTACTGCTTTGCAATAGCTGTTGTGTTGTCGTTGGGTCTCCAAGGCAATGATGCTAGAGACCAAATGCTAGAGACTAATTTTTGACTTTCAATTGGTTAATATTTTATTTACAATAATGTTAGAGACCAAATGATTTATAAAAAAATTACTATGTGAGTATGGGTTTTACATTCATGTAAGTATTTGGTAATTTTTTTTTTATCCTTAGCATTATCTATTTTTTTTTGTAAGAATGTAAGACTTTCATAAAAATATGATTTACCAAAAAAATAACCAAATACTTATATGAATATGGATCTCACATCATGTGAGCATCATTACCCATTTTATTTTTGTAAGAATGTAAGGTAATATTTGATAAAATTTTGTAAATATGATTTGAAAATATGAGTTATATTTTGAGTTTGTGAGTTTTGGAATTGTGATTTGAGTGTGAAAAATTTATTTGGTTATTAGTTTTGAAAAGAGTTTTGGAAAGAGTTCGAAATAAATGATGTGGCGTATGATATTTAATTCAAAAATTTACAACTCATAACCAAACACACAATCCAAAATTCTATTCAAAACTGATAAAAAATTTTAAAAAAATTTTGAAAATATTTTTTATTTAAAATATAACAGGTTCAAAAAAAAAAAAATGTACACTGTTTCGATCAACTGGCGGAACGTTCGGGGGATGACTGGGTAGGCCAAATTTTCCCTCATGAAAATGAGTTTTCAAAAGTGGGTGTGGAATTAATTTTTAAAAATTACAATCAAACATTACGTGCAAATAAAGAGGTGAAATTACAATTCTAAACTCTTTTAAATAACGGCACCGATTGGTAGCTCGAAACCATTTCGAGCCAAACGGCTCGAATTTCAGCAGAGGAGGGGAGGGGGAGGGGAGGGGAGGGGGAGGGGGAGGGGGCCTAATACAGGGGAGGGGGAGGGGGAGGATCGGAGCTGGGCATCGGCGAGACGATCGGAGCTGGACGACGAGACGATCGGAGCTGGGCATCGACGAGACGATCGGAGCTGGGCATCGGCGAGACGATCGGAGCTGGGCGACGAGACGATCGGCGGCGACGATCGGAGCTGGGCATCGGCGTCTTCTCCCTCTCCCTCTCTTTCTCTCCCTCTCGTTCTCTCTCTCTCTCCTCCGTTGAAGTCGACGAAGAAGACGAAAGAAAAGGAAGAAAAGAAGAAAAAAAAAAAAAATAGACAGCCCAAAACGACGTCGTTTTGGGCTGTCGAGCCAAAACGACGTCGTTTTAGGAAATTCGAGCCAAAATCGAGCCGTGATTTTTCGAGCTACCACGCATTATCGTTTAAATAAAGCCTAAGATTTTCATGAAAATGTGGAAGAATCAAATTTCTACTTAATTTGAGGACGTGAATTTTGTTGAAATAGGTAATGAGAAATCAGAGTATTATGCCAACCTTTTTACAAATGTTCTGGTCATGGGAATCAATTTATATATTTATTTTTTGATCAAAATTTCAGCCATATCCAAACTTAGGTCTATAATTTTTTAGAAGAGCTCAATTTTGAGTTCTGAAGTGGATTCGTGGATTTGACGTTTGATCGGATGATAATCACTTATCATTATACTTGTTTTAAAAAAGGAAAATGACTCAGAGCTCGAAACTGAGACGCTCGAAACGGTTCGAATTTTTTTTTTCCTTTTCAAACAAAGGAGCTCTGCACAAACAGAGGGAAGAGGAGAGGAGAAAGAGGGAGAGAAGAGAGGAAGAAGAGAGGAGAAGAGAAAGAGGAGGAGGCAGCACCACCGCCTCCGCCGCTCCTCTGCCACTGGTTGATGCCCCCTCCTGTCCAGTTCTCTCTTCTCCCTTCTCCCTTTCCTCCTTCTTCTTCTTCTTCTTCTTCTTCTCCTCCCCTCTTCTTTTTCTCCCCTCTTTGTTTCTGATTGAACAAAAACACAGGAAAAAAAAAAAAAAAAAAAAAAAAAAGACACCAAAACGACATCGTTTTGTTGTCGAGCCAAATTCGAGCCAAAGATTTCGAGCTACATAGCACTGCCGTTTAAAAAAATAGACAATGTATTTTTAAAAATTATACTCATCATATATTTTTTTAATATTAATATAGTAAAATTATGTAATTATAATTATTAAACAAGAATTTTTTTTTTTTTTTTTCAAATAGATGATTTATATACAAAAATTTTAAAATAAATTAATTGAATCATCGAAAAGTGGCCAGAGGCTTCAAGTGTTCACTAAATTATGTTTTAAGTGCATCTAATAGGCCCGTTTGTTTCACTGTATATAAAATGGTAGATATAATATGATGTGAGATTAGTCAGGATATATAATAAATATGATATATGTATTGGAAACACTAGATATATCTTATCCAGGTTTGTTATTGTTGGGCTGGTGGGGGCTTACCACGGGTCCCGTTTCAATAATCTGAACCGTTCAATGTGTAGAACTCGTCGAGTATTATATGCCTATAAAAAATCACGTTGATCGGATATCGATAGTTATCTTATCGACCAAATTTTTTTCAACCGTTTATTTTTTTCATCGTCCATTTGTTTTTATTATACAAAACTAATTTGATTATGTAGCTATTGATATCCGGTCAACGTGATTTTTTACAAACATATAGTGCTTGACAAGTTTTACATATTGAATAATTCAGATCATCGAAACGGGACTTGTGGTGGGTTCTCACGGGCCCAACAGTACTCTCTAGCCCATCAGACTAGAGGGAAGCCAGCACCTTACAAAATATAATGTGGGATATAAACCAGTAATTTTTAAGATTACCCTCATAATATATTTTAATACACATATTGCCCTTATGCCCATCAAAGGGGACACTGTTTAATTCTAAGAAAAATACACCACTTGCAAAACTAATGCAAATAAACAAATTAAAAAGTTATATTATTTTTTATTTGAACAAATTAAAGATTCATATTAAATCTAATAAATTCCTCCCCCCCCCCAAAAAAAAAAGAAAAAATTATACTAATGCCAACTTGATAATGATAAAAATATATAAATACCACAAAATCATTTTAAACAAGTATTTTGATTTTAAAAATAACCATCACTCATTTATCACCTCACATTCTTACCAAAAAATCCAAGCAAATAAATTATTTGAAAACAAAAAATAACCATTATTCATGCTAAAAAATTCTATCTTACAAAAATAATTATCATTGAATGTGTGTATATATTAGGGGTGAGCAGCGGATATACCGACCCGCCAAAACCGACCGAACCGAACCGATCCGCCGCATTTTGGACGGATGCGTGATGACGAGTGGACGGTTGCGGATTGATTTTCTCCAATCCGCCAATTTGGCGGACGGATGGCGGATTTGAGGTTCCTTTGACCGTAACCGAACCGCCAAACCGCGAGCACCCTTAGTAATTTATAAGACTTTGTGTTTTCAATTTGTTTAAATATTTTGTTTGTATTTTTAATTGAAAAAGAGTTCAAATATTCTGTTGAAAAAAAGTTTTCAACTTTAATATATTTTTTGAATTGAAAAAAATAAACGTATTATTTATCTATATTTTTTGATTTTTAAATCTAACTCTAAAAGTAATAAATAGAAAATATAACATATGCTGGTTGGTTTTTGTTTTCAAAAACATATATAAATGTAACAATACAGAGACATATAATCTCTACTATTGCTCTGTTTATGGTTTTGGTGGTTTGAATTGTTTTTATATTTTAAGAACCACAGATTGTAATATTTTATGTGGATGAGGCATGCTGTAATTGTAATATGTGGATGAGGTATGCAGTGATTGTGATATTCTAAAGTTTCAAACTTTGTTTCTTTGGATGATGCATGCAGTAATTGTAATACTTTTTTAAATCATTGACTGTAATACTTTCTTTTTTTTTTTTTTTTTGAGGAAGTAAACAAGTTGAACTTTGTTGAAAATTTATAAAATTTCAAACCGCCAACCCGATTCGCATCCATCCGCCAAACCGCCAATCCGCTCAATCCACATCCGCCGAATTGGCGGACGGATGCGGATTGATTTTCTCCAATCCGCCAATCTGGCGGACGGATGGCGGATTGGAGGTTTCGTGGCCGCAACCGACCCGCGCCCACTCCTAGTATATATTAGATATACAAGAAGGGTAAATTAGTCTTTTAAATTCTTATTCCAGATTAGAGGATATGATATAATAGGGGAGTGTGATATTGTATATCCACCAATTTTTGGAATATACAACCCCACAATAGATTATATTCTCTCAAAAAAAAAAAATTACAAACATGAGATATATTTAACTTACAGTATATGATATTCAATCCAATCTTTTATATGCAAGAATCAAATAGGCCCTAGGAGTTTAACCTACGGATTTACCTCTTGTACAGGTTTGGTGAATTTATATTGTTTTTTTAAAAATAATTTTCAAATTATCTCTAATTATTGATTCAGAACCTAGTTGATAGTCATGATAGTGTCACGACCCAAACCCGCCCCTATAGGTTTAGTACCGTAACCGGCCAGTAATCCGTGATTACCGAAGGCCTACTTAACAGTAAAGATAGTAATACAGAGTACAGGGGTTGGCGGAAGCCAAAACAGTAATAAAGGATGTCCAATGAGCTATGACAATCTGTATGCAAAAAGATTTTTCTGTAACATATTCACATTCATAAGCAAAACATATACACACCATATGTACAATATACAGGTTAGGGACCAGATCCCTAATTAGCACAGTACAATACAAGTCTTATACAGTATTACAGAACAGAAGCAAAAAGGTGAACTGAGACACCCCAAAAGCCCTGGCTTGGACTGACATGAAACCTCGAAGTGAGGCGCGATGGTTGGCTTGACAAAAAGGGGGCTAACCCAACGCTTTTAACTCCAATCCGGTGCATGGACACCTACATATAAATATAAACAGTGAGCTAAAGTCCAGTGAATAACAATTGTATAAAGAGGTTAAGAATGAATGTCCTTTCAGTAAACAAACAGTCATATCAGTCGCTTAGAAACCATAGCAGTCATATGTGGTGCATCCCATAGCAAAATAGTACAGTAGGTCTTAACAGACCGAACAGTCAATTGATGGCTATCATAACAATAAACAGTAGTGGTTCCAAACATGGGAACCGACAGAGATCTCTGTGACAGTAGCAGTAACAGTACAGTAACAGTAAATTGCTACGGATGCCACGAATACAGTTTACAAATAGGACAAACATTCATTCATTAAACAATAACGTTTCAGTAAACAGAACAGTTGATCATTCAGAAAATATTCGTAATTGAACATATCTTTACAACATTGTTACTCACAGAGCACTGGGCTATAAGCAGCTAATGAGCGTCCTCGGATGCCAACCCTACACAGTTACAGAACGAACACATACTAAGTTACACACTTGGAAATCAACAACTTAGTCCCTATCTTGACTCGGTGTGGTTTTACATCAATAGCCTCATTAAGATGCCTTAAACTAGGCCTAGGAATGCCTAGGATGAAATGAGGATGCAAAGATGTACTTTAAAACATTTTTCAAAATTTTCAGAAAACAGGGGTCTCGTTCGAGCGTGGCTTCCTACGCTCGAGCGGACATGCAGGCAAAGGATCTCCACTCGAGCGTGACTTCTTTCGCTTGAGCGGACTGTAAACTCAAGCAAAAGTACTGGATGCATGCGATTCACGCTCGATGGGTGCTCGACCTTCGCTCGAGCGTGAGACACAAGTCCTCGCTCGAGCGTGCATTCCCTCGCTCGAGCGGACTGTAAACACATAAAAAGTACTAGATACACGCATTTCACGCTCGAGCGTTACTTTCCTCGCTCGAGCGGGATGCATGTATTCAGAGTGTACGCTCGAGCGTGAAGTATTACGCTTGAGCGTGGGTCCAAAATCTGGAATTTCCAGATTGAACCTCTAAGCTCAAATTCAACATTAAAAGCATCAAATTCGATTCTTTTGGGCCAATTTTCTGGAAAACACTTTAAAACTCATAATATGACATGTTTCAAAGATCAACTTGCAAAATCAAAGCCCAAAGGTAGTTCAATTAAACACAAATCCAAACAAAACTTCATGAACATAATGTATATGTAACATGCAAGTGTTCAATTGACACCAAAGCCTCAAATACTTGGTCAAATGAGTCAATTCACCCGAAAACATGATGAATTCATGGACCATAGCTAGAATATAGACATGCATGTGAGGATTTCCATGAATTCAACCTCAAAACTCAACAATGTGTATATACATGCATGATTTAGCTACTCAAATCAACTCTTTAAACCAATTCTTGACTTAGATCACTAATGACTCATGAACCATGCAAGAACCAACTTGAATTCATAAACTAAAGGATAAATATCCTACCTTAGGTCCTCAATTTCAAGTCTAGAAGCTCAATTATGCAATCTACTCTTCAATTCTTCTAATTCTTCAAGCAACTCTTGTTGAAACCAAAGCTCTCCTACTCTCCCTCTCTGGCTCACGGTTTTGGTCTCAAGAAGGATGATGAAATGATGTATGGAATGTACTAATTAAGTCCCAAACAAGTGTATAGAAAATGGCCACTCAATGGCAAAATTGTAATAAATTACAACTAATGTAACTTAGCTTATTTAATCTAATTTAATCATTCCAAATCAAATTTAAATTAAACCTACCATAAAATCACATAAATTCTAATTAACATAAAACACCAATCGATTTTTGATTCGGTCGCCGATAGGACCTTCAATTCGCAATTCAAAGATAAAACATGAGCAGATTATTTAATGACTAACAGATAGAAATGCATTTAAAACAGTATACTCTTGCAATCAATTCAGAATCTGTTACTTATCATTCTCAGTCACAATTTAACATTAATCAGAGGTGAGGGTTGTCACAGATAGGTTCTATCTACTATTAAATTGTGAAGATAGTTATCCTTTTACTTGAAAAAAAGAAAAAGAAGAGTTTATAATAGAATTCTTATTTTGGACACAAATTAATTTTTGGGGTAAATTGAAAAATAAAATAAAATATGATATAAAAGGGCAATTCCCCCCCCCCCCCCCCAAAAAAAAAAAAAAGAAAAAAAAAAAAAAAAAAAAAAAAAAAAAGAAGACAATATGACAACATAAGATATAAGTTTGAGTCGACAACAAGGCCTAATGGGTTCCCAAAAAGATTTTCTTGCATGACAACAAACCTCATATTGTGTGGCTTAAAAATGGGCTTCCCAAAGGTTTGCTTGCAGGGCCTAGTGAAGTGGGGTTTTCAGACCTAAATCTGATTTAATTACTTTAATTAATAATTTTTTCAATATATATTTCAATAATACTATTTATTTTAGTTATTTTTTTATTAAAACAATATTCATTTAATATTTTTATGAGAGAAAATGAAAAAATAAATGATTTACAAATATAAAAAAAAGTTCTTAGTCACTATTTACAAAATTATTTTAACGAGTCTACTGAAAGACTTCTCTTAAATTTGTTTAATTATTTTAATTAAATTGATAATTTAACTAATTTGTTGTGAATGCTTTAAGTCGGTCCTCAAGTATACTTTCCATTTTTGGAAAGAGAAATTTTAATCAAAAAGTTAAAAAGCAACTATAAATTTGCAATTCATTATCTCTATTTTTGTGTGTGCATGTTTTGTAAAAAAATAAAAAAATTACTAAAAAATGTTAAATTCTCAAATGAGCGAAAACAGAATAATTTACAGAGAGAAAGTAACAAACTGGGCCCATGTGAAGAATCGCTGATGGATTGTGTGAGGCCCATTGCAATTACGGAGTACTTCCTCTTTGGACTCTACCCGCCTAGTGGGCCCATCTGGGCCTAATCTGGAAAATCTAATATCCACTTCATTTGTTCACATCCAATCATCTCTCCAGCTTCTACCAAACCTTTTATTTGACTCTCTCTCCTCTTTAATTTTTAATATTTTAATTTAAATAACTTTGTTCTTATATTTTAAGTCTAATTTTAATTTGATCATTATGTTCAGATTTTTATTAAATTTTTTTTTTAAGTGTACACTTGAGAAGATTAATAAGTATTTTAAAATCGTTAACTTTAATTTACAACATGAACGGAATGACTAAATTGAAACCAAACTTAAAATATAAGAATTAAATTGTTCAATTTAAAATAATAATATTAATCAACAATAATGTTACATTTATTACTACTATTTAGGTCCTATTAATATTGAACAAGGTTATAGGGTGCCACATCAGGGGCAATGCTAGAGACCACTAAAAGTGGTGTTCTAAAGCAATCACTAATGATGTGGCATTCACTTTTAAAAAAAAAAAAAAAAAAAAAAAAACAGACACAACAACATTGTGGCAGTGGGTGGGACCCACTGCCACATCATTAGTGGTGGCACTAATTAGTGCTCCCACTCATTTTCCGCCACATCAGATATATAAAAGGGAAACTATACATCAGTGGAGTTTTAAAAAAAATATTTACAGTGAGTGAAATTTTTTATAAACTTAATTATTAATATTTATAAATTTTGTCATTGATTTAATTTTTTTAAAAAAATAAAAATAAAATAAACTAAGTTGTAATTTTCCCTATATAAAACATGAGTATATCCTTTTTCACACATTGAGGATCTTGGAAGGAACCTACATATCATATTCGAGGAAGCATTAATTCTTTAGAAGAAGACTTGGACAACGGACAATGGACAATGGACAATGAAAGGATACCTTCTTGGAATTTTACTCCAATATATATATTCAAAATCTGGAGTGAATAAGCAAGGTGACCATGACACTGTACCTTTGCTCTCTTTCTGTCTGTCTGTGTCTCTGAGAGAGTGAGTGTAAATGGGTCATTGAGCATTTTGTATTGCAATTCGAGGAGGTTAGACTGTCCTTCTAATGGTGACCACCAAAGAAGTCCCACTTCAGCTAACAAGTCTGACTCCACTCAAAAACATGAGTGGGTGGGTCCATATCTGACCACCCTTGCTCCACCGTATGCTGGTGGTTGTCCTGGGTCCGACCTCCAATCCTTTTACCTTTAAATGTAAGGAGATTGATTCTCTTCGTATGGAAGCATTTGATTGGAGTGATCCTGTTAAATTTGGAATAATTTAAATGGTTCCTTTTTATCAGGTTTAGTGAAAACATGAACCATATTTTTCAAAATTATTCTCAACGTTTATTTTTTTAAAGACAAAATCTGAAATTATCATATAAATAATGATGGCAGATTATCTCAATTTTTTTTCATGAATGCTTATTAAATCTTACAAGAATGGGCTATCGAAATCTAGCTAGATCTCTCCGCCTAGGACAAAGTTTGACTTTTGAAATAGAATAAAAATTTGTGAAAGAAAAAAAAAAAAAAATAGAATCTAAAAGTTCATCAATTTTTTCTTTTATTTTTCTTTTCTTCTGTAATTTTATTTTTAAATTTTAAATTTAAACATAATCTAAATATAATATGACATGGAAAACACATAAATAAGATGACATGTTATAATGGTATTAAATGTTTAGGGTCCCCTCATTGCTAACCTAGAAAGCATACAAAAACAAAATTTATTTGTTTTTGCGTATTTTGGGAGCATTACTTCTTGGCCCATCATCTAAGTGTCATAGAGCTGAATAAGGAATCCGTGAAATTCGTAATCCGATCTAGTTGAGTCCAATCTGATAGGTTTTGATTGGTTTTTTGAATCCGTGGTTCGGTTCCGTATTGAAGAATTAAAAATTTGTAGTCCACGGATTGGTTTCGAATTGAACCCCACGGTTCCGGATTGGAACCGATCCGGACCGTATGTAAATAGTCTATATTTTTATTATACATCCTCCCTCATAGTATCTTCTCTTATTCTATATAAAACCTAAACTCAAACCTAAACCTGTATAATATCTTCTTTTATTACTTTTGGTTGTTAGTTTTTAGTTTTAATTTATAATGGTCTAAATTTTTATGGTGAAACTAGTTTTCTTATGGTTGTTTAAATTTTAGAATAGTATGTTGCTATTATAGAAAAACATGTTGCTATTGTGGAACTAATATAGGATTATGTTTATATTTTTATGAAATTAAAGTGTTATATATATATATATTTTGTTATTTAATTATGTGAATCCGTGGTCCTAAACCAATCCAATCCGTATTTAAATGGATTGGTTCGGATTGGTTCCATGATTTAAACGGATTGGATTGGTTCCAATTTTTCAGGAACCGTAGATAACGGATTGGTCCTGATTTTACCCCAATCCGATCCAATCCGGACTATGCTCACCCCTATAGTGTCATAATGTGCACAAGTAGTAGGTGCATGAAATGGCCCGTTACCTTATTTCAAATGGATATTATAGCTCTTGCATTATCTCAAAATGCATGCATATATGAGATTTTCACATAATAATAAGAAATTAATATAAAATGAATTCTAAATTCTACACCGTATGTAGAACCTTATTTTTTTTTTGATAGTTAGGTATTCGGATTAATTTGCGCATAACTCGACTATTCTTGCGATCTTTAGCTAACGACATCTTTAGAATGATTCAAATTCAAAAAAAATAAATATTGTCAAAATCGAATAATCTGTCTTTTATTCTATGAAAATTTTCTATACACCATGCTAAAATAGAAAGGAAAGGGAAATGATGATGTACCAACTGTCTATTAAGACATTCCAAAGCCGGTCATTGGTTGATGCATTCAAAATATATTTACTATATCTCTTTAATCATAATTAATGAAAGAACAAAATAACAAGTATGTAATATTATTTTATTTATTTTGTTGATGAGGAACTTCATTAAGAAAAGACAACATTGCACCTAATCCCTCTAGAGAAAACCCAATAGCCATAGTAATTTGCACTCACAAGCTTCTTGTATCAATTAAGAATAGAGAGTGCAATAACAATCAAGCTTAGAGAATTCATTCCAAGATAAACTTCTTTGGTCATGTTTGATTCATAAGATTAATAGTGAAGTATTAATAATCCTATTAAATTAGTGTAGTATTCACTATTCAATTGGATTAATATCCATTGGATTAACAATCCCACCCCTACCCCATTACTAATAATCCTACAAATTTGTTAGATTAATTATCTATTAGATTAATAATCCTAAACCAAAATGTAAAACAAAAATAGGATAATTGGACCCACGGATTAATAATCCCAATCCCATTCTCTAATCCACCCAATCAAACATGCCCTTTAGATATTAATTTTTGTTTCTTTTAAACAAAAGATCAAACCTATTACACATCTCAAAAGGACTAGTCTTACTATTCAGAAAAAGGACCGTTGCTATTCTCATGACATGAGATAAATAAAAGTAATATTATTATTATTATTATTATTATAACAAATATAAGGATTTTATGAAAGTCAAATCTACTATATACTCTAAAAAGATGAGTCTAATTTTTAAGAAGATGAAAGACCTTATCTACTCCTTATCTTCTTTTTTTTTTTAATTGTCAAAAATTAATAGTTTGTTGTTAAATTAACACTTAGGGAGAGTTGTTAAATTTACTCCTTATCTAAAGCGCTTACAAATCAATATGGGAAGAATGCAAAGTTATTTCAATATTTTTTTAGAGCAATGGTACAGGGCCAAAAGGGTTTCGAGCCAAACAGCTCGAATTTCAGAAGGAAGGAGGAAGAAGAAGAAGAAGGAGAGGAGGAAGAAGAAGAAGGAGAGGAGGAGAAGCAGACTGGAGGGGGCCCTAAAAATGGGGTTGGAGGCGGAGGTGGAGGCGGAGGTGGAGGCGGAGGCGGCGGCGGCGGCGGGTGGAGGCGGACGAGCGACGAGCTGCGAGATCGGCCGACGAGCTGCGAGATTGGACGAGCTGCGACGCACGCCGGCGAGCTGCTCTTCTCTCTCTCGCCTCTGCTCTTCTCTCTGTTCAACGAAGAAGACGAAGAGAAAGAAAGAGAAGGAAGAAAAGAAAAAAGAAAAAAAAAAATTCGAAGCCCAAAACGACGTCGTTTTGGGCTTCGAGCCGGATTCGAGCCCCAGATTTCAGACCCTCAAACATTATTCATTTTTTTACTGTTTTTTTTTTCCCTTAATTTTTAACAAAGATAAGTGTGTTGGTTTTAATTTTCTAGAAATTGAATATTTTGTTTTTCATGTTTTTTTTTTAGTGAATATTTTTAAAATTTTAAGATTTTTTTTTTTAAACTTTTTTAGATGTACCTTACTTAGATGTATTTAAAAAGTAAAATATTTGTAAAAAAATATTTAAAAAAATTAATAAATACACAAGAATACAACAAATGTACTGAATTGTAGCCTTTTTTTTATAAATATTTTTGGTATTTAGTAAATTTTCTAAAGATTTTTTCACAAATATTATACTTTTTAAGTGTATTTATGTTAGGTGTATCTAAAAATTAAAAAAATTGTTTAGAATATTAAAAAAATTCAATGAAAACAAAACAAAAAATAAAATAAAATAAAATAAAAAAATTCAATTTTTTAAAAAGTGAATCTTAAAAATTCAAACCAAACAAGCCGCAACATTCATATTTTAACATAAATACAAAATAACCAATAGAAATTTTGAAATATCAAATCCATTACACACCCAAAACAACTGGTCATAGGTTAATGCAGAATAATGAGAGAAACAAACTAATAATTGACATAATACCTAGCATAATGTATATTTACCACCTCGTACCTAAATTAATATGATAACTCTTTTATGTGGAACAACCCACTGAATTATACCATATAACTACCTCATGAATTAATTAAATATAATGTACGCGACTGTATAGCCTTGAGCCTTACTTCATTGTCCCATGTGTCCTCGACGAAGTCATAGAGTACACAGTGACATATCAAACCAATCAAATATATAGTTGTTAGATATATCAAAAATATAATATTATTATAAATCCAACTATATATTATTACTTTTCTTTAAAACTATTGGAGGGCTTGACATATTCTAGGAGTAGACTATATAGTATAAGAGAATTAATTAATATAAACAATTAGGGGATGATTGTTGCTCGATGTTTGTCAATGAGTTTTTCTTCTCTACGCAGGCCAATAATCTTATTCTCATAAAATATAAAAATACAAAGTGTGTATACATGTACCGGCTCAAATACACCGAGCAGGTAAAAATTAATTAATTTGTTATTAATGTGTCTTCATTAGATCTTCAAAAAGCATACATGTTCATACTAGAGTTTGGCCCATGTGAGGCATGATTTAGTGGTAAATTATATATATATATATATAGAGAGAGAGAAAAGTTAGAGATCATGAAAATTTTTTCATGAAAATGATCATGAAAGATTTATGATTCTTGAATTACCTTGATTAGTGTGTGGTGTTTTATTCTAAGTGTAATCCAAAGGTTACAAAACTTTCATGATTATTTTCATAAAAGATTTTTCATGATACCTAGCATTGCTGTGTATAACATGTTCAATACCTATTCTATTATATAAAATATATAATTTACTTGGCAAATTATGTTTGGCATGTTTTGTTATGCCCAAATTACTCTTGACTGTCAAAGTTTTAGATTTTGTTCAGTCTATTTTTTCACCCTTCCATATACATTCAGTTATATATATATATTTTAAATATTAGATAACAGTTATCACCATCTTTCATTTCTTCACACACATCATGTTTATGAATACTAGTCTAATATATATTTATACAAACATAAAAATGCAACATGGAGATATATAATTTTTTTTTTAATCAAATAAGTTAAAACTCAAAACATTACACAAAAAACGATTCGAAAAATACGTAAGGTGCAAAAGATAAAAAGATAGCAGAGTCTGATTATGGACACACAATTTTTTTTACCCCTATTTACAAAGGAAGTAGGGCTCACATATCATCATAGCATGAACCTCACTCCTATTGTTAGTAGGCGATAGAATATGTAGTTGAAAATAGTGTGTCCCTAATTGCTCTCAAGATAACGGGATTGGTTTGATGTGTGATGATATGGTTATTTTTTGGCCAAATTTTGTATAATTTTTCGAAAGTTGGAATTGTTTTTGAATATCTTTTTGACTAATAATTGTTTTTTGAATTTAGAATTTTCAATAATAAACTAAAATGGACCGGTTAGAAGATGGATGGTGAGAATTAATAAAAAGGGCAGATTAGTCATACGTTAATGGAAAATAGTCATGGATTAACCTTTTTATAATCATGGATTAACCTTTTTATGAATGCACTTTTGTTCATTCACGTAAATTATATTTATTAAAACCTTTTACTTTATAAGATCGGTTTTATTATTTTCTAAATATAATAAATCTCATATATAAATTTTTGACACTATTACATGAATATACATAAAAAGTGAAGTAGATGGGAAGATAAATTGTATTTTTCTAATAGGAAAAGTTGGTGAAAATCTATTTATTTGTGTGGGTGTGTCATTAGGTCAAAAGATGGTTTGTTTTATTGATAAAGACATAATTAATGATATTATTTGTGAGAATGACAAATTATTATTTTGATTTTTTTTTTGGGATCATTTTTATCTATTATTACTAGATTACCTGTCACGACCCAAACCCGCCCCTATAGGTTTAGTGCCGTAACCGGCCAGTAATCCTGAGATTACCTACGGCCTCTGAACAGATAAGCATATGATAAGGGGCTGGCGGAAGCAAATACAAAAATATAATTGTCCAATGAGCTGTGTTGACTTACATGAAACAGAAGAATTTAAAACTTTAATTACGTAGCCATAAGTCAACCATACATTATATTATACCACACACGTTACAGTATCTTAAATACAGCCAACATAATTAAATAAAGATCCGGACATATGCAAGACTAATTGGGACTTGAACCCAAGACACTTCGGAACCTCCACGTGAGGCACAAAGGCTGGCTGACAACAGAAACACAGTCCCCCACAAAGCCTTCGGGCTTGCACTCCAGAATGCTCACCTATAATATATATATACAAACAGTGAGCTAAAGCCCAGTGAATAACATTAAGGTAAAGGGGTTAGTGAACGAAATCCCGAACATTTTATACGTACAAAACAGATCATAGTATAATCATAGTCATCTCATATCAGAACATAATAATGGCATATCCCATAGAACAAATCACATATCAGATAACATCTTCCGACTAGAGTAACCGGTCCCGGACACCGATTAAACAAACACCACAATGAAGTGGCTAACGAGATCTCGTAACTGTCATGGACCCGCATTTTCATGCCGTCCCCCATGACTTGGGACTATCTATGGATGCCATAATAGATTTCAAACATGGATCTTCGTTCACAGACACATATATCATTTCAGAAATCATAGCTTGATATATCACATTTGGAACATAATTTCATATGAACGTATCTTTACGATAATGTTACTCACAGTGGTTCCGTAGATGGTCAATCACTTCTCGGACGTTGACCTACAATCACAAAATACATAGCACCAACGAATCTTATCATTACGTATTCATGTGGCCATTAAGGCTTAGCTTACATCACGTTGGTTCATGTTCATTCTTGCTATATGGCTTAGAACACACACACCCATGCAATCTCTTAGTGTGATTCATACTTATTTCAATGCTCAACTCACACACACACTTGTCATTCAATAACTCGTTACATTCTTTTCTTAGTGTGCGTCTCTAGCCCATAACCTCATTACTATAGCTTAATTAAGGTTTAGGAATGCCTAAGATGCAATGAGGATGTCAAAACATGCCTTGGAACACTTAGGCAAAATTCCAGGATTTTAGGTCCTCGCTCGAGCGAAGCTTTCCTCGCTCGAGCGAGCATGCAAAAATGTGACTGGTCGCTCGAGCGCACATTCCTTCGCTCGAGCGATCTGTAAATGATGCAAACTTCTGGGAGCTCGAAATTTACGCTCGAGCGGACTTTTGGTCGCTCGAGCGGAGAGCACGACCTCAGAGTGGTCGCTCGAGCGAGCTCTCCTTCGTTCTAGCGAAGATGCAAAATCTGGAATTTCCAGATTGCACCTCCAACTTCAAATTCGACATTCAACCTTTCAAAACTCATCTCTTGGGCCCTAAAACTTGAGATAACCCAGAAAACTTGTAGAATATGAAAGTTCAAAGATCAATTTATAAAAATCATGGCCCAAGGTTTGTCAAAACTCACAATTTCAACTTGAATTTCAAGAAGTAAGACATGCATGTGAATTCTTTAAAACTCTTGTCTTCAAAACTCATGAAACTTGCCATTTGAGCTCCTAAGCTCCATGCATGCAAGAACTCCTTTTCAAAGCATGAATTTAAGCTTTAAAACATGATGATTCAAACATGTATGCACCAAATGACTCCCAAAACAAGTTAGATGCTCAAGATCAAACTCAATGACAACCTTCTATGTAAATGTATACATGCATGAATCAAAACCACAACCAAGCTCCAAATACATGCTTTAATGAGCCCATCTTTTAAAAAACATGATGAATCCATGGTCTTGATCATAAATATAAACATGCATGTAAATTTTTCATGAAATTAACTTCAAAATGCAAGAATTTATGCATGCATGCATGATTTGTAACTTAACTCTTCTTCTAAGGCTCAAATTACATGCCTATACTCATAATCTTGAAGAAATCTCATGCTAGATGACTTAGGTTCACAAATTAGAGGTTGAAATCATACCTAGAGTCTTGAATCTCACTTGTTCTAACACAATCTTGGTGAATACAAGCAAAATCTCCAATTTTCCTTTGAATTCTTCCTTCTCTCTCTCTAGAATTACTCTCCCTCTCTCTCTAAAATGTTATCTCAGAATTTTCCACTAAGGAGATGAAAAATGAGCTCAAAATGAGCTAAAAGGGGCTAACATATGTTTTGTATGGATTTGGCCACTAGGTGGCAAAACGGTAAATAAGTCCAACTCTTTAATTAGCTTATTTAATCTAATTTAATCATACCAAATCACATTTTAATTAAATATGCCATAATGTTCTAAAAATTCCAATTAACACAATGGTATAATCAATTCCGGGTTTGGATGCCGATAAGGCTTTAAATTTTCATTTTAAAGCGGGATTCTAAGCAGATATTTTTATAGGTGACAGTTGGAAAGCCAATTTTTGATACAAATTACATATTAATCCCGTCATCAATCTTAATCACTCAATTAACTCCCTAAATTACCGATTAACAACTAATCACGGGTCGGGGTTATTACATTACCACTATCGAAAAAGTTAATCAAAAAGTCAGTGGTATTTACAAGTTACCGATTACAACTGATGGTGGTAATAGACAGATGGATGACAAGTGAACAAAAAGAAAATAATACGTACATAAATAGGAGATGCATAAATAAGAGATAAGTTTGAGAAATATAGGCTCTGTTTGGTAAAGTTTTCTAGAGTTAATTTCACCGCTTGGTTTGAGGTAGGTGTTTTGTTACAATTTTTAAAAATTGATTCGACACACACTTTTGCAAACACGTCTACCTGATCAAACCCCAGAAGTCCTCTCAGTTGACCGGAGCAGTGTTCAATTTTTTTTTTATTTTTTATATGTATTTTAAATGAAAAATATTTTCATAATTTTTGATTTTTTTTATGAGCTTTGAATAGAATTTTGAATTGTGTATTTAATTATGAGTTGTAAGTTTTTAAATCAAATATCATATGTCACATCATTCATTTCAAACTCAATTCAAAACTCTTTTTAAAACTTATAACCAAACAAAATTTTCACATTCAAATCATAATTCCAAAACTCACAAACTCAAAATACAACTCTATTCTCAAATCATAATTCTAAAATTCTACCAAATTGTATCATAATTTTTTTAATGTATTTCTGACTTCAAAAGAAAAGAATTTGGGACTATTACTCAAAAACTTCGAAATTAAACTTATGAAGTAGCCATTATGATGGTGTTACCTGCACTAATTAGTGTACCAACACTAATTATGACATTATTATTGACTCTACTCTTTATAGAAATTATAAATACCAAAAATATCTTAAATTATGCCACATTATCAATTGATATATTAATTAATATATTAATTGGTGCATATAGTATTATTTCATCCATTAAGACAATTAGTATTAAAGGAAATAATCAAGGGTAAAAAAAAGGAGGAAGAAGAAAAAATAAACGGAAAATTACACAACGGCGCGATTATAAGACGGAAGAGAGAGAGTCGCCGCAGGCGCGCAGGAAAACGCGGCAAGAAACAAACTACCATAACTGTAATCTCGGTCAAGTTCACCAATTGGCCGATATTTCGGTCTGTTGTGTCGGTAAGTTTCAGTTCTTTTGAATGTCGGTCGGTAAACTATTATTGAAAAAAGAAAAATGATTGGGACCTCTAATTTAGAGGTACCACTAGTGATGTGGCAGTGGGTCCCCCACTGCCACAGCCAATAAGGTGTCTTGAATTTTTTTTTTTTTTTTTTTTTTTTTTTTTTTTCCCTTTTCCACCTCATTAGAGGTGGTTTAGAGTTGCCTTTTTAGAGGTATGTAGCATGGTTGTTGAAAAAATTAAACCCACTCCCTACATGTGGGACTCTACTATATTTAAATCAATTCTTTCTTTTATTTATTTTTTAAATAAATTATAAACCCATCTTCTTAAATTTATTTAAATTACAAATTATCTATTGTGGTTTCAAAAATTACATTATGTCTCATAAGATTTCTAATTTTATAATAAATAGGTCTTTTTATTAATAAATTATCAAATTAATTAACAATTTTTAATACTATTTAAATTTTATTTCAATTAATAATTCAGATAATTTTATTATTGTACATGTGAACAGTTAGAAATTTCATTTTTTTAATTAATTCTGTTAAATAAAAAATTCTGACAGCAAGGTATTTATAATTTTCTAAACTAAGCAGACAATTTGTATTTTAAACAAATCTCAAAGAGTATATTTATAATTTACTCTTTATTTTTTAATTATCAATCAATTATTTTATTGACATAAATAAATTTAAAAAATAAGTATATTATTTTTCTTACCATATATATATATATATATAGTTACATGATATTTCAAGACAGTATAATTAGAAAAAAAAAGTAAAATATTAATTATTTGTATTAAGGCCTCGTTTGGTAACAGACTGATTTAGTCAAAAAGTCAAAAAGTTACTAAAAAAATCAAAAAGCTAACAATCCATGCCAAAAAGTCAAAGATTCTCTTTTCTCTCTACTTTTTGCACATCTTTTCATAAAAAGTCAAAAAGTCATCCCAAACATACTAGTTTTTTTTAGCTCATATTTTAGTCAAATAATCAAAAAATTACTAAATTAGTCTGTTCCCAAACGAGACTTAAATAATTAAAAAACATAAGATAACATAATACAATAAATAATGATTAATAAAAAAATATGACCACATAATAATTCGCACTATTGTATAATTTGATGTGAGAGTAGTTCTCGTATTGTATGAAAAATTATTCAATATTTTCGAAACACTACGTGTTCATACTCCAAATCAATCATTAATTAGTTCCATATTATTCCTCTACCTCCAATATAATTCGTAAATCTTTATATCTTTTTACCCATCAATCAATTGCTAAATAATCACCCGTATCGTATCATTTAAAAATTTCAGAAAAATCACCGAATTCCGCGTTTCTTCTCTCTTTCTCTAAATTAGCTTGCACTTACACAGACGCCAACAATCTCTCTCTCTCTCTCTCTATGTATAAGTCTCTTTCGACCCATTCTGCTCTCGCTTTCTCTGTCTATTATTCTCAGCTCTCTTTCTCTATCTATATATCTGCCTATATCTATGTATATAGGTATGTTGATACACATTTGTTTAATCATTGATTGATTGGACTACAGAGACCAATTGTTTTTCTCCAAAATTATTTGAAATGAGTGAAAGATGGAGATTCAAGCTTCGCATGGCGATGGTGTTGGTTGTTCTTCTCATGTTTCATCACAGCTCGAGTCTGTGCTGGTCTCTCAACAGCGAAGGTACGTGCAAGAGCTCAATTACACTTTGGAAACTATCTCTTTGTTCGTCTTCCTCTTTTTGGGAGGTAATGTGAATGAACTTGAATATTCATATTACAGGCTTGGCGTTGTTGGAGTTTCGAGAGAGAGTGGTGAGAGATCCATTTAGTGCGCTATTGAACTGGAATGATCTTGACGGAGACATCGATCCCTGTTCTTGGTTCGGAGTTGAGTGCTCTGATGGAAGAGTAATTATCCTGTGAGTAATTCATTCTTTCGTTTTTGTATTTGGAAACGCACAAGTAAATACATTCATGTATGTATGTATCTATTGATTTGTTAGAATACATCTTAATAACGAAATTGAGTTCTATAGAATTCGGATTTTCTTTTGATTGATTGAATTTTATGTCCAGTTCTTCCATGTGAAATCTGAATTTAAAATGATATCAATGATGAATAATTTGTATGTAGTGTATATTGTTGTTTTAATGACCTGAACTTCATTACTATGCAGACTTTAGGTAGTATTGATATGGATGTTTCAAATGAAATAAGTATCCAATCCACCCGTTGTTTCTCTTGAAATTCAATGCAATTCAGTCAAAACAAGGTTACACATCCATTTCTCAGAGATACCCATTTTCTAGATCTCTTAATAGCTAAAATGTGATCAGTTCCAGATGTTGTAGACATTGTTTAATTTTCCCCTATCACCTTTCACTGACAAACCATGTCTACAAGACTTCCGGTATCCATTAGAGGCAAGGCCATACACTTGTTTGGCTCCTCGCATAGTATAGCTCACATCCAAAAAACTGATTGGGGGATAGAGCAACGCCCATGAAGCTCTGGCGGAAAGGGAAGCCCTACCGGGCTGTATGCCCATGGGTACACCACGGCTCTTTGAAAAAGCGTGGGCTGACTCAGAGACCTGGGACCTTGGCTTAGCAATGAATGAAGGGAAGCTCGAAGAATAGATTCAACTTGTGAATTTAAAAACATTTTGTCGAATGAGATGGAGACAAAGTCAATTTATTTTTTATATTATAGTAGTAGCAATTTTTTAGTTCTATAATGGGGATTGAGTTGTTAGGTTTGGTTTGTCCACCTTTGAATGGTGGTTCACGTATTTTTCTGAAGATTCTCTCTAAACCTGCCACTTTCAAAATAACAATAGTTGGCTTCATTTCCTTTCATTTGGCTAACAGATGTCGATGAATACTTGGCTTCCTGGCTTATAATATTCATGAAAAGTTTAGGTCAACTAGGTGTCTTTTATATATATATATATATATTTATTATTTTAAATTAGAGAAATCAGAATAATCCTAGTTAGTTCTGTGCATAACCTCTTATAATCCTAGTTTTGGTCAACTCTGTTTTTCAAAATCAGAATAATTCACTCTGCATTCTAAACAAAAACAAAACTTAACAAAGCTCCCATCATGCCATGCAACTTGGGACACAAATAAACAATTTTCCATTCTTGCAAGATGAAATGCCGGTGCAATAATCCTCATTCCAATAATCTTGCAATACTAGTTTAAGCCCAAAACACAATTAATTATGATTTAAGTAAATGGTTTAAGCTCTCAAAACACAAATTATTGCAAGAAAGTATTGCAGAGAATCTTTTCCCCTTGTTCATTTGGTAAATGTCATGCTGTTGTGACATTGGCTGTTATGTAAATGATTCAGCCGTGTTGGCATTTCATATTACCACTGTAAGTGAAATGGAACTACCTGAACCTAGTTGCTTAGGAGGATCACAGAGCCCTTCAACTGATAAGATTCAAAACAATTTAATTGTGCACGTAGTGATGCTATGACAGCTAGTTAGGGGTAGTCTAGGCTTGATTATTGCATATTATGATTGCACTTTTCTCTAAACCTTACAGTCATTTTTGTTCAAATTGCAGGAACTTGGAGGATCTTTGTCTTGAAGGAACATTGGCACCTGAGCTGGGGAGGCTGACATACATGAAATCCATGTAAGCCTATATGAAACCATTTTATGGCCCCATATAGTTAATTATTCTCTGTCTTCATGCATTGGACACTATTTCAATGCAGTACTTTACGCAACAACTCGTTTTGGGGAAACATTCCAGTGGAGATTGCTGAATTGAAGGAACTGGAGGTGTTGGATTTAGGATACAATAATTTTAGTGGGCCAATTCCATCTGATCTTGGCAATAACCTGTCCTTGTCAATTCTGTGAGTCAATCCGTCTAATTTTTGATATCTTACATTGACTGTGCAACCTAAGCTTGTGTTAACTAGATCTTGTGGTTATTATTGCAGTTTACTGGACAACAACAAGTTTCTTGGTAGCTTATCTCCTGAACTTTATAGACTTATGATGCTTTCTGAATTTCAAGTAGATGAGAATCACCTCACTAGTGCTGCTTTAGAGGCTAGTTGCAACAGCAGAGCTAGTGCTTGGTAAGTCTGGACAAATATGAAGCTCTTTTCCTTCTAGTTACTGTAATTTTGCATTTCTCTCTTTCCAATATGCTTGAATTGTGGAATAATACATTATATTGGGGGTTTCCATAAACTTGATGGAAAAATTTATTTGGGACTAAGAATTTTAGAAGTGAAAAGAAAAGAAAAGGTTTATGACTGGGATTTTTCCGTTTGGGAAAAATGGTAGTTCTTTCACATCACCTGCATATTTGCTGTGTGATTGATGAGGAGCATTAAAGCAATTTTTTTTAGCTCTTCTTATGAGCTTCTTTTACTCGCAGGAGCACAGAACGCGATGGAAATGTAGCGCAACGGAGCCTGCTGCAGATGGCCCCAAATTCACCCAAAGCTAAGAGCAAAAGACAAAATAAGAGGGATTCCAAGTCATCACCATTTCCTTCTCCCTCTGCATCACCTTCAAATTCACCATTGCCATCAATATTTTCACCTTCACACTCACCCTCAGATTCACCAGTTTCATCTATTTCATTACCCCCATCAGCATCTACATCATTACCACCAGAATCTCCAGCTGCTTCCCCATCAGACTCTTTGGTCCCTTCACCGTCACCTATGCCACCACCAAGTCCAGCCCATCAGCTCTACCAAATCCACCTCCATCAGCTCTACCAAATCCACCTCTTGATTCTAAGCCACCAGTGCACGATCCTTCTCCCTTGCTGCCTTCTCCATCAACTCCTAGCCAAAATGTACCACAGAGTTCCAAGTCGGATATGCATCATAAAAATCTGACAAGACTGATGTGGTCTGTAATGCTGGGGGGTTCTGTATTCATATTTTTTTCGGTCCTTGGCTTTTTATTCTGTCGAAGTAGTAAGGTGGTTACCGTCAAACCTTGGGCAACAGGATTAAGTGGGCAGCTTCAAAAGGCGTTTGTAACAGGTTATTCTTTTTCTCATACTGATAAATGCTCATTTTACATGTTCGTACTTTAGGTGAATCTAATGCTTAAAAATGTGGACAGTTCAATGACACTCGCGATAGTCTTGAAAGGTTGCATTTTGGAGGATGAATCTTCTTGCCTCTAATACATGTTCATTTTGAGAATCCATTTTGATGTTACATCAATGAATCGGTTTCTTTGTAATCATGTTTGAGAATTTGAGAGTATGATTGCATTCCAGGTGTACCGAAGCTCCAGCGATCAGAACTAGAAACAGCTTGTGAAGATTTCAGTAACATAATTGGTTCTCTATCAGATGGCACAGTGTACAAAGGGACTCTTTCAAGTGGAGTTGAGATAGCAGTAACATCCACTGCAGTGAAGTATGCTGAAGACTGGTCAAAGAAATCAGAAGCTCAGTTTCGAAAGACGGTATGCTAATCGTAAAATTAAAAAAACAAATAAATTTAAGGGCAATGATATTTACACTCCACTTTCGGCTATTGCTCATTTGTTACTTTTTGGTCATTTTTCAGATAGACACACTATCAAAAGTGAACCACAAGAACTTTGTGAACCTTATTGGGTTTTGCGAAGAAGAGAAGCCTTTCACCAGGATGATGGTTTTTGAGTATGCTCCAAACGGGACTCTCTTTGAGCATCTACACAGTGAGTTTTGTGATATACTTGTAGCATTTCATGATTAGTTGCCCATAAGCTGAAATGAAACAACAGGCCTTTCTGGATGGTCAATGTGGACCTTAATTCTTCGTAGACCCATTTTGCATGTTGACAAGTCCAGGGATGTAATCCCTGCATAGATTAAGATTTCAGTTTTTCTTGTCGATGAGGCTGCCATTATTTCATGTCTCATGTTTGATTGTTGAAATCACTGCTTTCATGTTTGAATGCCATGATGTGAGGAGTTTGGTGATTGCATTAATCATAGCAGATATGTGATGTACACGCACTTGATTTGCAGTATTCAATTTCTGGTTTAGTTGATGTTCAATTCCGGAACACCCCTAGTTATAAAGCTGAATTAATCGTCTCTAATCATCTCTGCAGTAAAAGAAGCTGAGCACTTGGATTGGGGAATGCGACTGCGAATAGCCATGGGCATGGCGTACTGCCTCGAGCATATGCATCAGCTCACCCCGCCCATAGCCCACAGAAACTTCCATTCTTCTTCTGTATATCTTACTGAAGACTATGCAGCCAAAATATCAGATTTCAGTTTCTGGAACGAACTAACTGCAACAAAGATGGGTTCAGCCGCCGCAGCGCTCTTGGAGACACCATCCGGAGATCCAGAGAGCAATGTTTACAGCTTCGGGGTGATTTTGTTTGAAATGGTAACAGGTAAGCTTCCATACTCCGTGGATAATCATGGTTCTCTTGTGGACTGGGCATCGGATTACTTAAAGGGGGAACAACCCTTGAGAGAACGGGTCGACCCGACTTTGAAATCTTTCCAAGAGGAAGAGGTGGAGAAACTATTTGAAGTAATAAAAGATTGTGTTCATTCTAACCCCAAACACAGACCAACAATGAAAGAGGTCACAGCTAGGTTGAAAGAGATCACAACTATGGGCCCTGATGGAGCTACACCAAAATTATCCCCTCTTTGGTGGGCTGAACTTGAGATTTTGACTACTGAAGCAAGTTAAAGAGGTCAAATTGCGCTGCAAAGTATAAATTTAATTCTCTTTCCAATCGTTTATTGCATTTTTTTTTTTGCCCTTAATGCTGTTGAGCTCGAAGTCACTGGTATCTAATTTGTTCGATATATATTTTTTATTATATTTTTGTTGGAAAATGGTTGTATCCAATATAGGGTACAGGAGTATATCTGTATATACTGATAAGGGAAGTCCTGTGTTGATTTTGTTTTTTCCATGCCAAGGATTTGGCAAAAAATATTATTATGAAATCAATACATATGATTTTTCAAGACATTATCCTGAAGCCCTGTTGATACTTTTAGAGGTTATGTTGTGGAATTTGAGTTTTTGTTTTTACCATTTGCATTTGAGTGAATGGCTGCCTTATCTTCAAAACCCCCCTTGCCCACTTTTCTATTATTGCCTCCAACTAGAGCCACTAGTTTTGAGTTAACGCGACAAAAGAGTTTTATCAAGTTTTCCACAAAGCGAAGCTATCAGATTCTATATGCCAGACAAAAACAAATATGAAATTTGTGGCACCCAAAACTCTGTTGGCTAGACTACAAATAGACATGCCGTTCAAGGGTTCACAAGAGTTCTATGATTTCACGAGGTTGAGCGTTTTAGCATCACGTGGATTTTTCCTCTAGAGCTCCCTTTTAAAAAATCCTCCATCATCATGTGGGTGTTTCCATTCAGGTCGAAGGTAATGGCTCAGCAAAATATATTTCAGAAAGAGAGTTCTGAGCAATAGAGGGCAATTCAACAGAGAATAAAAACACCCTTCTCATCCACTTCTCTTTTCAATCAATCCATCTTAAAAAGGGGCTTAATTGGGATTCCACATTCCTACGAAATCATCAAAAGCATTGAATAAACAACACATGACAGAGATTCACAGTATACATACATATATGCGAGCATATGAGGCCCCTAACAGCAAGACCAGATGTAGCTTGATCGTAATAAAAGAAGGAAAGAAGGAAAAAAAGAAGAAGAAAGAAATCCAAAGCAAAATGGAATAAGTAAACCATAAGAACATACCTGTAACATACATATACAGCCTTTCTATATCATCTTGCTAAAAGTTCTTGATTATGTTTACAGCATCCACCATTTACACAAACTATTTGAACTCGAGAGAAAAACACTCACCATCATCGCACTGCTCTCTGAGCCACTCAAAACTATACATATTTATAAAAAATGTTTATGTAGAGACGAAGTTGTGCTAGTAAGATCTGGACCTCTTTCTCAATACAATGTTCAGTACCCTCACAACTTGTCCAATTCATCAAAGCATTTTTATTATCCACAGCTTATAATTTTTCATGTATGTATAAACGAGACAAGGCCCAGACAGATTTTCATTGGAGAGGCGCTTGCACAGCTTGAGATAAGTTTCCAAATTTTGCGATTGTTGAATCCTTTTTCTTAGTCCCTGCATCACAGCTGCCCTGTCCAGAAACTCTGGATATAAACCAGAGTCCAGCATTTTAATTATTGTATCTGCAGCATCATCGAAATGACCGCCTTTGATGTACCCTCTCAACAACCACGATAAGGTTTTCTTCTTACGCATAGGACTTGTAACCTCCATTCTTGACAGCAATCGTGCGATTGAACCGGGCTCCTTTTGGGAAGCACAGATCGCTAAAACGATGTCGTAGAGATCTCCATCAGCTTCCTTACCCACAAGCTTCATTGCCCACAGCTGTCTTTCAGCCTCAAGTCCACGACCAGCACAAACGTACATGGCAAGTAGTCTCTCATGAACCATCCCATAAAGTGACGGGCCTCCCTCTTGACTCGCCCAATTGGACAAGCGTACTCCATCAGCTAGAAGATCTGACTGATACCCCTCAATAATACCAACATTTTCTGAATCTAATTCGACAATTAAACCAGCCTTGCTGAAACCTTTTAGCTTGCGTAAAACTTTTGCGAATTCATTCAGCTCTTTCACCACGGCCGTCATACCAATTAGGTAGCTGTAGACCTCTGGCTTCAACCCAGATTCTCTAAGGTGAATCACAAAGTTGACTGCATCCCGATATTTACCATCCGCCTAACATAGCACATTTTTTTTTATAACAGTGTTTACCATTAGACACGAAAAATAATTTCTCAAATAAATGCATGCACAACAAAATAACATCACTAGTTAGTAAGACATTCAAAAAGTACGATTGACTAAAAGTAAGCTGACTCAGACTGTCATAAAACAAGCCCGAGTTCATTTTATCATATATTAGGTATGAGCTAGAGTCCAATCAAAATCTTTTAGCATCCTGAGCTTGAGTTGAGCATGAAGGTGTTCACTTTGGATCATTTCCTTTGGCTGCATTATGAGCCATTCTACAGAATAACTCTATGTATTCTACAAACAATGATATGTGAGGCTGACCACATTTTTATACAAGAAATTTGTAACATATACAACATTCCCAACCTTTGCAGGTAAGCCTAATAGACTAATCAAATCCAACAACATGGATAATGGACTAAGAAAGTCTCTTTTTAAGACATAATAGATGGTATAATGGACTTGTTCTATGTCTCGTTCTGCAACCAGGTCGAAGCACATTGGAACAGACTTTTTATGCAACAAAAAATTTCAATGTAACTATTCTAAAATGTCAACAAAAGCAACCATATTAAGATAATTGTGTCATGATAGATGACTGGTAAGATAAAGAAAAAGCAAATTAGATATGACAATTACAAATGTAATAAGGTAGATATAGCATAGCACTGATTAGAGGGAAAGTACACGAAATCAATGAAGATAATCTGGCAATGCAATCAAGTCACATCACTGCAAGAATTCATGAAAGAGACCTAGCAAAAAGATAAGGTGTTACTCATCTATATTGACAATGTCCTCCTCATGTGATCCATAATATTTCCAGCTGACTAAACCTATCGGATTGAATAAATCCAATGGCACAAACTGATCAACTTTCTGAGTGCTGACTTGACTGAAGAGATTTGCAAAGAAAAGCAATCACAAAATACGTATGTACTTGTGCATGGGCCAATAATTTTAAGAGGAAGAAAACATTAAAGTAGAACATCCAGCATAAGAATATGAAGGTAGATTAACTATTAATGATGGACAAAATTCAGCACAAATATATACTTTTAATGCTCTAATATGCCATAAAACAAGTACATTATTATACAACCCACATAAAGATCGCTTGGTATCCACATATGAAAAACCTTGCAACAAAATCAACTCAACAAAGAAACATCACATAGAATACTCGACATGAGATTATGGCATCAAGACAAATTCAGGGTGCGAATATAAAAAGCGCATTAAGTCAAACCTATCAAAGAACAAGCAATGTGAAATCTAGAATAAAATTTAATAACAAGATGATGATATTGAGAATTATAGTTGACAGAACCTCACCATCATCTTCCAAGCAAGATACCCAGTGGGGCCTCCTTTATGCCCTTCCCCGCCATCCTCTGAGTAAGCAATGTCCCGTCTCAAAACCTCTTTCACAAACAAAACAGCACTCTCCTTCTCCCCCACGTCCCAATACATAGATATCACCTTCTCAATCATACTAAAATTTGGTTTCAACCCAACACAATCCATATCCACAAGAAGGTCAACCACATCCCCAACATCATGTTTGGCTTCAATCAATTTCTTAACCCACCCACACATTAAAGAAACCATAAGCTCCATTGTTTCCTTATCGACTCGATTCTCCTTCTGAAGCCACTCAAACACCTCCAATGCACACCAAGAGTCTCTTCCCTCATGAGAGAAATACACCAACACAAGTTGCAATTCGCGAACGGAGAGCCGGTCGTTCATTTCCTCGAGAACATCCGAGGGCTCCCTCGTCATCCGCTCTAATTCCTCAATTGCCTCAAAAAACCCCTCACTCATTTCATCCTCATCATCACTAGTTAAAAACCTATCCAATTCAACCGACTTGAAAGACCTAAAATCTCGAATTTTACTCCGATTAGCCACAACAAAACTAGGGTTTTGGCTATTGCAAGCCGTAACTGAAACCCTAGAACAAGAATCAGTAGTAAATTTCCTATAAAATTGAGGAACAAGAAGACGATACCGACGGGACGAACAATACGTCAATCCCAAGTTGGAAAGAGAAGCGAATCCGTGGGCAGAAGCCATTTTTCGCGGAAATTTGAATCCAGGGAAGCGAATTGGGTTTAGGGTTTCTGTAATTAAATAAAATTAAATCTCAATTCTAAGAAAAGAATCAGAATTGTCAATTCTAAGATAGTTTCCACAAGTTCTTTTTTTTTTTTTTTCTTCTGGGGAACCAAACGGGGAGAGAATGAGAAGAAAAACGAAGAAGCTGCCCTAAAAAGAGGGTGGTTGTGAGATGAGAGTGAAAGAGAAGCTGTGATATGAGAAGGTGATTGGTGAAAGTGAATTAGATTTTGAAGTCAGGAAGAGTGAGTTCTTGCAATGGAAGCACTGCAACTACTGATGAAAAACCAAGGAGAACAAGAAGAAGACGAAAAACAAACATAGGATTGACAGGATGATGACTAATTCATTCGTTGAGTGAGGTGTTGAAACGTGCTCCAACGGTGATTACTAATCATAACGAATCTATCTCAATTAACGACAACGCCATCGAACCACCTAATAATTTTTCTTTTTAATTTTTAAACCAAATTTGTCACATCGGATCAAAGAGATGGGCCGGCATTTCCCGGTGGAATCCGGATCCTCGGTAGCGCTACCCTGTAGCGCTGCCCTGTAGCCCCCAAAACGACGTCGTTTTGGGGGCGGATTTTCAGAAAAAAAAAACGCAGAAGAGGAGGGAGGAAGGAGAGGGAGAGGGAGAGGGAGAGGGAGAGGGAGGAAGAGGGAGGGAGAGGGAGGGAGGAGGGAGGAAGGAGGGAGGAGGAGGAGGAGGAGGAGAGGCGGAGAGGTGGAGTCACGGCCGGCGAGGAGGGGAGGGGAAGAAGAAGAGGGTCACGGCCGGCGAGGAGGAAGAGAAGGGTCACCGGCGAGGAGGAAGAGAAGGGTCACGGCCGGCGAAGAGAACGGCCGAGCTTCTCGGCTGCTGCTGATGCCGAGCTTCTCGGCGATGAGGAGGGTCACGGCCTCGCCGGCCGACGAGGAGCTCCTCTCTCTCTTCTCCCTTCCTCTCTCCCCCGGTTTCTGTTACTCTCTCTCTCTGCTTTCACTCTCTCCCTCTCCTTCTCTCCTCTCCCTCCCTCCCTCCCTCCCTCTCCCTCTCCCTCTCCTCTCCTTCTCCTCCTCCCTCCTCCCTCCCTCTCTCCCTTCCCTCTCCTTCTCCTTCTCCTTCTCCTTCCTTCTCCCTCTTCTGCGTTTTTTTTTCTTCTTAAAATCCGCCCCCAAAACGACGTCGTTTTGGGGCTACAGGGCAGCGCTACAGGGTAGCGCTACCGAGGATCCGGATTCTTCCCGATGGCCCCCAAACCCATATTTTTATGATGGCTAACATGCATGGTTGAGTGGTCTCATTCGCTGTCTATCCAAATTTTGATAGATTGAAAAAGATATATTCACATCCGTCCATTAGACTATTAAAATCATTCATTTTGTGTGTGAGGAATTAATTTGAATCATTCGATTTTGACGATCTAGTGGATGCTTATTCACTCTTAATCAACATTGAATGGATAGAACTTCCATACATATAGTTAGAATGTCAAAACTTCTCTCCAGAAATTGGATTGGACGGTACTATTGACCTGTGTTGGGCTTGATTTCGGACCCATTTCGATAATCTAAATCATTTTAATGTGTAAAGATCATCAAGTACATCATCTTTACAAAAAATTACATTAATTGGATATCGATAGTTATTTGATCAATTTGTATTTGTTCAAACGACAATTATAATTTTTAAAATAAATTGCAAACACAAATGCAAGCTGATCAAATAGTTAGCGATGTCCGATTAACGTGATTTTTTGTAGATGTACTCGACGAGCTCTATATATTGAATAGTTTAAATCATCAAGATAAGTCTAAAATTGAACTCATTGCGACCTAACAGTACCGTCCAATTTGTTTTCGGATTATCATTTCAAGTTTGACCTGATATTAAAACTAAATTTCAAAAGAATTTTTAAAAACTTGCGTACTTAAGCTAATATATATTTTTTGATTGGTCTTGGAGACTATTGAATGAGTTGGACCCTTTTAATATATATATATATATATATATTAATTAGCTCATTAATAAAATATAATAATAGTAAAATAAATTTGAGTCTCTTAACAAATACTTGAATTTCAATTACGAAAAAAACATATATTTACACTTTCTTTATTTCTTTTTTTATTTTTTTATTTTTACATGTATAAATAATGTTAAAATTTAAATTAGAGTGATGATATATATATATATATATATATAAATTTAGCTCATTAATAAAATATAATAATAGTAAAATCAATTTGCGTCTTTTAACAAATACTTGAATTTAAATTACGAAAAAAACATATATTTACACTTGCTTTATTTCTTTTTTATTTTTACATGTATAAATAATGTTAAAATTTAAATTAAAGTGATGATTGAGACCCCAACTCTCACAAGACCACACAAGACTCTCACAAAGCTGAACCATTCATAATATGAACTCCACATATATATAAGTAGGCCCCACACATATATGGAGGGTCAGGATTACTTTAGGAGTGTGGGAGTCATCCTAAAAGGGGTTCCAAACATTTCCCCTTTTAAATTAATATATTTAAATAGAAGGCCAAGCTGGGCTATAATTAATTCTCCCAAGCTTAATACAAAAATTAAACAGGCTCAAAGTTTGAATCCAGTCCAACTTGATGAGTTTTATCCCGAACCCTAAGGTTATGTTTGTTTGGATGGATATGAATTTGGGATTAGACTAATAGTCTAATAAAATTATTAATCTGATATTTGGTTAAATAATTGAAGTACGGATTAACAATCCATTCGGATATGGTATCCCACATATGATGGACTATTCAATCCCACAGAGGGGGTGCGATATAAATTGGAGGACTAAGCCAAAGTTTGGATTATTAATCCCTCCTTATAATCCTAACTCAATCTAAACATAAGATATGATATACAATTCAAAGAGATTCGTAATCCTAAGACTATTAATCATGGAAATACTAATCCAACCTAATCCAATCCGTCCAAATAAATATGGCTTAAAATTATTGAGGTGGGTTAGACTGGCCACAAGCTCATTTCCATCCCAATTTAGGATAAAGATTTGGCCCATAACACCCAACCAAATTAAATTTTAACCCAACCTAACTATCTGATTCACGATTTTCCTCTTCAAGGTTCTCATCTTCACCTTCACCACTTCAGATAACCAATCCAATTTTTATTGGTAGTGGAGGAACATTTTATCCCCATAATCACTTTTAATTGAAATACAATTCTGTTAAATAAAAAATAAAAAAAAATAAAAAATCATTCGCTTTTCCTTTTTAACAACCCTTCTACCAGTTAATTTTTTGGCACCAGTATGTGCCCCGAAATTCAGGGGCACTAATGCCCCGAATTTCTATATAAGGCAAAAAAAAAAAAAAAAAAAAAGTTACCAAAACAGGAAATTAGAGACATTAGTGCTCACAGTTTTAGTGACAAACCATTTTTCTTAATTTTATAGTGTTTTGAGTTTCCATGAAGAGCAATTCAGTAGGTCTACTATTCAAAAAAAGTTTCAGAATTTTGTCAAAAAATCAATTGCGTAGCCGAGATTAACTTAGGCTTCGTTTGGGAAAAAGGGTTGGGTTGGGTTGGATTTGGAGCTATTTTAGACACAAAAAGACAAAATAGACTTTTTAGCCCAATAAGATAAAACATTATATCTAATTCATAATCATTATATTCTTTCTCTCACAAAAAGTTAAAAAAGTCAAAAAAAAATTTCCAAACGAGATTTTTTAACCTCAGGCTAAAATAACCAAAAAATCAAAAACCAAAAAGCCAAACGAGGTTTTTTAGTGTATTATAGGTTCATGTGCTGAATGAATTTGAATAACATATTAATAAATTTCTAGATATATAATATTATGGGATAATAATTTTTATATAAAAATATCAAGGAAAACAACCTTTGTACTACTCTTATATGAAATATGCCTATTTTATTTGTGGACCTTGTACTTTTGAAATGCATTTGTGGACCTTGTACTTTTGAATGCATTTACGAAACATTTAAAGGTTTAAAAAGAACTAAAATATTATATGTGGATTTAATGGCATAGGTAAAAATTACATTACAGCTTTGCAATGGAGAAATATATATTTTTTTGTTTAAAGGGAATTTTAATTCTATCATTTATGGCTAGGCTACAGCTCACTGAATTTTTTTCAAAAATAAATTTTTTTGGGGACATTTACACACAAATTATAATTTATGAACTTATACTCTATTAAGTCATAATTAAGATTTTTTAGACCTTCTAGTCTCATTAAATTTTTAATAGTTGGAATTGTTTTTCAAATAATGATTATTATCATTTATGATTATTTATAAAAGAACATGATGATTTAACATTTATTTTGATTTTCAAAATTTTAAAACATCAACTTTCAAATTGAAAAAACTGAATTATATTTTTTGTGCAAAACTGAAAATTTTGTATTTATAAAGGAGTATGATAATGGAACATTAATGTGCAAAATTAAAAAAAAAACTTTAAAAATGAAAAAACTAATAATGTTCTTAGTTTTAAAACTGAAAAAAAAATTGTTAATGTTATCAGTTTTATTGGATAATCAAACCAACAAGTAGAAGGGCAAAAATGTTTAATATCATGCTCTGTTTTTTTATCAGTTAGTGAAACAATTATCTATAACATTACTATGCAAAATTGATAATGTTCTTAGTTTTAAAAATTGAAAAAAATTGATAATATTCTCATTTTTACTAAACAAGACTTATTGGTTCAAAAAATTTAAATAAAGTTGACTACCATAACATTTGTAAATAAGACTTTTAAGTAATTAATTCATTTTTTTATTAACTCAAAGAGAAAATAGCCCAAAAAAAAGTTGAAGCATCATTGTAGGACCGTCTTAAGGGTTGGTTTGGGATGTGGATTGATTTTTTGACTATTTTAGTCTGGGATTAAAAAGTCTCGTTTTAAAATAATTTTTTTTGGCTTTTTTGACTTTTTGTGAAAGAAAAAATGTAATGATTATGGGTTAGATGTAATATTTTATCTTATTGAATTAAAAAATTTATTTTATTTTTTGTGTGATTATTTTAGCCAAAAAAAGCCCAACCTCAACTTCCCAAACAGAGGCTTAAGATTTTTTGGGATTAAATCAGCAGCTTGTACGAGCTACTATAAAAAAAATAAAAATAAATAAATAAATAAAAAATAAATTACAAATGTTTTACATTGTTGCAGTGTAGTACAGACTTTAATTTTTTTTTACAAAATGTGGTAATTATGCAACAAAAATTGAGTTTCTTTGAAACAGAAAAATCATACAAAAATTTATACAAAATGATGTAAGAGATTTTGGTGTTAAAACTTTAAACTAGAAGATCCAACAAGATGGTAATTCAATTTTGAAAATTCTGCAGCCATATCATCTTGATGAGTATTTTTTATATAAAATTTTCCATCTTTAGGCTAATTTATGGGTTCTCTAAAAATGAATGAGAAATTTCAAACTTTCAAGGAGTTACATCTAAAATTGCAAAATCAATTTGGCCAATTTTTAATTTTTTTTTTTAATGTTTTGGTGAATAACAAAAATAGAAGCTAGATTAATTCCTTGTAAATGTTAATTGTGACAATTAATGTTGTAGCTATAATAAATGATTCATATAACGGGATAAAATAAAATAGTTGTCTCCTAATCATCCTAAATAATAATAATAATAATAATAAATAAATAAATAAATAGATAGAGATTCCTAATATGTGGGTCCCACATTAATGGGTCCAGAGGAATTAAAAATACTATTCAAACAAAAAATTCATAAATAATTTTTTTTTTTATTTTTTACATAATGATATGATTTATTGTGAACCTTTCACATTAAAACAAAATACTATTGAAGAAGAGTTTATTTATAATAATGACATTAGTGCATCATTCTCGTCAATGTATAAATTTTATATATGTATAAATCTTTCCATACTCGAAATTATTATGTTAGAAGATTTGTTTTCTTACAATGTTTAACCATCTCCCTGAAATGGAACTCCCATGCGACCAAGCTTTTGATAGAACTAGTCTTTGACAAACAACACAATTGTTCTCATTAATGTTTTTTTGGGGGGGACATGAGAATGGAAAAGCATATAGTACAAAAACAATTACAAAATAAAGTAAAATCACACACTTTTTTCTCGCACACAAACAGTCCAACATTTTATGATAACAAGCATAAAGTCCAATGTACACAAACACACAACCTTAACCTAGGAAACAACCGCATATAGTTCAATGCACACAAGCACACAACCTAAACAATAGGAAACAACATAGATAATCACATATGAAAAAAATCAAATAACTGAAGACTTTCATATCAAGCTCTTCGGAGGATCGACGGTCAGTGACAAAAAGCTTAGAACTGGGTCTTCCATGGGCGGCTGTGGTCCAACTCCACGTGAGCTAGAATTTGCCATCGGCTCAAACCCTTTATTGTTCCAACTAGGTGTCCATCGCCCTTCTAATTGCATTTGCATCTTTTGTTGAGCAAAATAAAGTTCTTTCAACTCCTTTATGGTTGCTTGATACTCTTTAAATTTCGCTGCCCAAAAAATATATATATATCAACAAATTTTTTTTTTTTTTATATTTATTATTAACTCAAAACTTTAAAATACATCAAGGTAATAAGGATTAAGAAAAATGACTTCAAAGCCAGAATTCATTTATGAGAAAGAGAGGTTACCGAGTGATATTTTGACTTTTTCCTCGCAAACACTCATCTTTTGCTTTAGAGTACCATTCTCCATTTGTAGTAATTTATAATTTTCTGTCTCACTTTCTATACGAGGATTAAGCACCGCGATTTTAGCCTGCAAAAAATATAGTACATAAGAAATAAATTGAATGCTTCTATGTTTGAGACTTAAAATCTTAATTGATAAAATTTTAGAGAGATATCATTTTTGTCACCTGTAGATCTTTCATCGCCTTTTCTAGATCCTTGGCGTATTGAGCCTTCCTCATTCTTGTTTTTTGCGCAGAAATTCGATTTGATAGTATCCTACAAGCAAAACACATAATTTTTGGACATGCTTCTCATAAATCAAAGTTGATCTTTATCAAAAGTCATTAGTCATAGAAGTTAGAGAAGTGTATATATATATTTAACATAAATAAATGAGAAACTAAGTGAAAATTACACCTTCTGAGCCTTTTTGTGTCCATGTTAGGGTCCATGATACGACCCCATTTCATTTCATAGTCGATCCCTTGCTCGGTTTTGACAACGATACCACCATTCTTGGTAGATGATGGTTCAACACTAGTGATTGGATTCCTAGAAAGTGGAGGAGGAATCTCAATGATCTTGTTTGAATTTTCTAGATTATTATGTTTGGTACCACTGCCACTAGCCCCCATGCCATGGTTCATGAAGTAGGGTTGTTGTGACCCTTGATATGAACCAGGCGCCATGGGAAGCACAATGGATGGAGGAACCATGGCGAAGCTTTTGGGACATACCGGTGGCTTGCTAGCAAACCTTGGTAGCTCTGGGACACAATTCTTGCTCTTGCTCTTGCATTTTCCCTTGCTCTTGTCCTCCATTTTTCTTAGTAGAAAGAGGAAACTCTAATATAGAAATAATCTTCCTATAGGGTGACACACTAACCCTAAAATGGTTTGTTTGAGGAAGATTGAGGCCTAGTTAGTCACATTTATACAAAAACTTTCAGTCACCGCCTAGTCTCGGTTATCTTTGTCTTTTTTACCTCTCCATTTTCCTCCTTATTTCAAAATTTGAATTTACAAGTTGAATTTAAGAGCCATTTCTTACATCATTACTTAAAATGCCTTGTTACAAAGCCTGCTCTTGGGTAAAGTTACAAAATTACCCTCATATCACATGACGAAACATGTGACTAAACTTTCTTGCTTTGGGTAGTAATGTAAATTTGCTAAATCCTTGTAGGATTATTGCTGGTTTACCTAAACCTATCCTTAATAAAGGTGTGGTTAATGTCCAAGCTGACACTTATGCTAAGTGGAGAGCATGCATTGGATAGATGCTGGAATCCAAAAAAAGTATTGTAACAGAAATAGAAGGGCAATCATGACATTATTAGCCAACCAATTTATGCCATGTGGAATTGTTTCATACATTTTCTGTAACGTTATTTAAAAAATTGTTATACATCGCTTACACGACGAGATTATTTATTTTTATTAATTATAAATTTTTACTTTAATGGTGATATAAAATGATAATAAAATATGTGTAACATATAATATTTTATAAAAAAATATGGTCCAATTAATGGTTGAGTGTGTCTTATTACTGTCTATGTTTTAAAAATCAAAATATTTGTCACTATTATTTATAATAATAAAAATATTATTGTTGTATTATTTAATATGAATATTTTATATAATTTTTCTATATATTTGGTATTTTTTAATTTTAATTTGCCATGGTAATAAAAAATGCAATTTATGACGATGCGAGACGTATCAGACTTACCTTTATCAATAATTTAAATTTCAATAATGATTTGTACAAAATTATTTCTAAACAAAGAAAAAATTTATTATGAACTTGACAATATGTAACGTACCAAAGCCACTATAATATAATGCCAAAAATGTTGCTCTTAGAAAGGAGAAGGTTTGAAGTTCTCTCTCTCTTAAATAATAATCTTTGGATTGAAGATTTTCAGTATTTTATGGGTTAATTATATTTAATATTCCTAGATCTTCATAAAAATTTTATCCTTTCATTTTCAATTGTCTGACAATCAACCTATTACATTTTATGGGTTAATTATATTTAATATTCCTAGATTTTCATAAAAATTTTATCCTTTCATTTTCAATTGTATGACAATCAACCTATTACATTTTCGGTTACATTGTAATATCAAATTTCCATTCATCACTACAACAAAAGTAACCTATGATGACGAAAACTAGTGAACAAAATAAAATTCGTCACTAAATAAAAATAATTCGTGAGGAATTTATAAATTTTGTCACATATAATAAAAAAATAAAAATGATAGGTGACAAAATTTATTTTTGTCAAGAAATATTTCATTTTGAGTGAGGAAAAATTAAGTTTCGTTACCAAAAATTTTCCCGCTATTTTTTTTGGGTGGCGCCAAAATTTTGGGACTTTTTGTGAGAAAAAAATTTGTCACTAATTATAAAATTATTTGTGAGGAATATATTTTTGTCACCAAAACGTTTTAATATTTTTGATATAGTTTGGTGATGAAATAATATTGTCACCAATTTTGGTGGGAAATTTTAGATATATTGAGCGGCAATAAAAAAAAAAAAGGTATTAATTTTTTTTACCCTTTTTCTGTTTATCATCTCTCTCTCTCTCTCTCTCTCTCTCTCTCTCAAAATAGGGTATTAATTTGTCTTACCTCTTACTCCTCCACCACGCCGATCGCCATCGTCGCCTCTATTAGCCTTGCCGATCGTCGCCGCCACTAGTAGCCTTGCCGGCAACCGCCACATCTTCTTCACTCGGTGATTTGGTACGTGATTTCTCTTTGCTCTTTTTCTGGTGCCTTTTTCTCTTATTCTCTGTTTTGGTATGGTGATGAAAATTAGTGAAGAAAACAAATTTCGTCACTAAATAAGAATAATCTATGAGGAATTATAAATTTTGTCACGTATAATAAAAAAATAAAAATAATAGGTGACGAAATTTATTTCCGTCAATAAATACTTACTTTTAGGTGAGAAAAAAAATAAGTTTCATCATATAAATTTTTCCGACTAATTTTTTTTTATGGTGCCAAAATTTTGAAACTTTTGGTGAGAATTTTTTTTTTCAACAATTAAAAAATTATTAATGAGGAATCTATTTGCATCACCAATAATCTATTTTTTTTTTTTGAAAAACTTTATTTTAAATATTTTAAAACCATTTGGTGAGAAATATATTTTCGTCACTAATAATTTTTAATATTTGTAGGCCTTTTAGTGAGAAAATTATTTTGTCACTAATTTTGAAAGAAGAATTTTGACATATTAGGCGGTAATGAAAAAAAATAGTCTATTATTTTTCCCTCTTTTTTTTTTTTTTTTTTTTTTTTTTTTTTTTTTTTTGGGATCAGTTTTCCTAGATTATTTTCCCTCTTTTTTTTATTTTTGGGATCAGTCTTCGTATCAGTCTCTATCTCTATTTGTCTCTCCCTCTCTCTCTCAAAACACAAGTGCTGTGTGTTTTGTTTAGTGATGAATCAGTTTTCCTATCAATCTCTATCTCTATCTCTCTCCCTCTCCCTCTCCCTCTCCCTCTCCCTCTCTCTCTCAAAACACAAGTGATGTGTGTTCTTCTCCAGCGCCCCTTTAGTGTGTTCTTTTCCAGCGTCGTCCCTGTTCTCTTCCTTCAGTGTCGCCACAGACGTCGTATCTCCTTTACTATTGTGTGTTCTCTTCCATCAGGTGTGGGTCCTCTTTCTCTTTCTCCCTCTCTCTCTCTCTCACTCAATTTCTCTATTTTTCTATCTTTGTTTTCCCTAATTTTCGAAATTAATTTTCAGAATTAATGTTGTATTTTATTCTTTCCAACAAGGTTTCTCTTCAATAAATTATGAATGTGTAAATTGTAAACTTGGCCATCCTCAATGTCTTTTGCTTGTTTCTGCTATAAACTTGAGAGTGAATGTCCTATTGATTATAATTAACAGTTTGAATTTAGTAAAAGCCCTTGACTAAATGTGAATATTTTATATGATTTGGATTGTTTGTTTGTATTTTTAATGAAATTAGGGTTCAATTCCTCTCTATATTTTTAATAATATCTGTTTATTTTATAGGTTTTTCTACTTACGTTATTCATAAAAAATAAAATAAAATTGATTACTTGCGTCATGATATCGATCGATTCCTTTGCTTCTGTGATCATCCGCCTGATTCTTCTTGGATACCATGCCTGGCTATTTGAGGATCCTTGTACATGCATGATGCTCTGCTACTACCATTATTTCTTGCCTTTGTTTTAGTTGGTTGTGGGCATCTTATCTTTATTTTTTTTATTTTTTTCAGATTGTGTATTTTTTTTTTTTTTCAAATTGCTGATATAGTTCTGTACCCATTACATATTACGTTTTCTAGAATGGAGCTTAATTGGAAAGCTGTATGTGAAGATGAATAGAGAAAGATTAAAAAAGATCCATTTTCTAGAATGAGAAGATGGAATGATTGAATAATTTAAAAATAAAAATAAATAACTAAATAATGTGTTGTTCTGTACCTATTCCATGATTTATATATTTCTTTAGGATAAGTTTGAGAGATTCATTTCAGTTTGAATGCAGAGCTTTCTCCAGTCTTTATCTCTGCTCATTTTCTTCTTGGTCTTCCTTTGTCTCCTCTTTTTTCTTTTTTCCTTTTTGCCGTTCAGGTGAAATGATGTTGTTTTGAACTACTCCACGGAAATTGCAGAGTGTGGACTCTAGAGGATCCCAACATGTTCTACACAACTGATAAGAACCGAATTCTACAACCACAATGTGATTAGCTCAAGTTAGGTACTTCTCATGATATTATTTGAGGTGCGTGTAAACTAGTCCGGACATCGGTCATAAAAAATATATATATATATATATATATTGGCTTTATTAGGTGATAATGCTAGGCTAGCACTTTAAAACCAAAGAGTAAAAAAAATCATGAGCATATTTATAAATAAAAAATAAAAAATCACAATGATTCCTTACCAAAGAGGATTTGATCAAAGCTTTTGTTGGGTACAAATTCATAAATAAGAAGGCATTGAGGGGCTTCAATGGTACAACCCAAAAGTCTTACAAGGTTCTTGTGTTGAATTCCACTGATCAAATTTACCTTATTGAAGAAGTCATCGGCCCATTGTCGTGAATCAAATGTACCTCAATGCTACGTCATGTTTTGGAGCTATTATATATATATATATATATGTATATTCTGCCATTAGTGATAGTGATATATGGTATTCTTGCAATTTTTTGGCATCTTATGTTATCCGTGTTGCTTTATCATCAAGGATCACCTCAACTCTTTGAAGTTTTGATTTTTTAGATGCATTTCTACTAAATTGGTTTATAAAATAAAATTATTTATATATGAGTTTAGATGTAATTGATAATATATTAATATTTTCTTTGTTTATTTTCTTTGCAGATTGGTTTTTGATGACGTTGGAAGTATATTTGCAAATGAAGATCAACTGTTGAATTTTGTTTCCTAAACTGATACTTAGTTGTAGTTGCAAATCAAGATTGAGTGTTGATTTTTTTTTGTGGATTCCACGTTAGTTCATTTTGGGATTTGCTTTAATGATTTTTTTGTTATACTTAATGGTTTATATTATTAAAGTTGTTTGATGGATATATTTTGATTTATAATATAAATTGTTTACTAAATTTTTTTGTGGAGTGATGTATAATAGCTAGTGGATTTCTTAGTACAATTAAAAGGCTATTGGGATATGAGTAGGGATATTTGTGAAATAATAATTGAAATTGAAACATAAAATATGGAACAAGTTTAGTGACGAATTTGTTTTGTCATTTGTACTTGTTATTATGACAAAGTGATTATTCGTCGTTAATAAACATCTTTTGTGACAAATTTTATTGCAGCGTACATATGAAAGTTTTTATTGATTTTGTTGTTTGGTGACGAAATATATTTTGTCACGTATATATAAATATATTTGCGACGAAATATATTTCGTTACGCATATAAATATATTTGCGACGAAATATATTTTGTCACCCATGTATGACTTTTGGAGACAAAAAATTTTGTCACTTTTACATCTTACCGTGACGAAATTATTTCCTCATCAATAATTAACATTTGTGACAAATTTATTCATCAACTAAAATTATAAATATGGTACTGAATAATTATTTGATGACGAAAATGAGAATTTTTTGCGACAAAATCTTGTTTTATTGGTGACAAAAAATTTCGTCACTGAACTAATTTCATTGGTGATGAAATTATTTTTCGTCACAGTGGTTTTTAGTAACAAACATTCAATGACGAAACTGGTGACGAAAATATTTCATCACAAATATCTATAGTGACAAAATTAGCTCTTTCGAAACAAAAAAATTTCGTCATTCAAGACCCAACTTGTTGTATTGCATCTTGATAGTGACAAAATTAAAAGTAGAAATAAAAGTGAAATTGTAGTGAAAGTACAATGACTAGAGTGAGTTTTAATAAAATATAAAGGTATTAATTGGGTTAAAAAAATGTCAAAGTATAGCTCACTCCCCAATTTTTTTCAGATTCATTCCTAATAAATGGATGGAAGAACGATACTGAAAATTGACTTAAAATACAAGGATTGATTGTCACAATTTAGAGGGGGTTGCAGGGGAATGGCAATTGCCTTAAATCCCTTGATTATTAATACTTCTACTATGTACAAAGTTGTTTTTAGAAAATTTGTTAATGAATAAATGATTGGTATATCATGCAAAAATATATGCTTAATTAACCGATTACCGGCTTTTCCATGATTTCTTAAATATACTTATCTCATCTTTTCGAAATGTGAATTGTCGTTGATTGATTTTCTCGTGATATTGGAAGTTAGTCGTTAAGTTACTAATTAAGAAGTTAGTTGCGCCATAATCAGAAGTGTGGACATACTTATGCGGATTACATGTCACAGTTACAATAATGGTGGGAAAGTTAATATTACCTATCGACATTCTGAGATGGATGTAGATTCATTGGACAAGAGTAGTTATTTCAATCCTGTATTGTCCTTAATCAATACACATATTAGTCATTAAATCACTAACGAAGAAGTTACTCGCTTCATGATCATTCATTTATTTTAGTTAAACCAAGCGAAACAATGTGTGCATGCCTTGAGTTTCTTTCAAAACAGAAGGGCTTCCCCTCGTTGACTAGAGAGTCTTATTTGGTACTTTTCAATTGGGTTTGTCTTAGAGATTCAAACCATTTAAATTTTAATTTTTTTAATAAATTATTTATATAAAAAATTAAGTTAATAGGAGGATATCAATAACCAAATAATTTTTTAAAAGAAAAAAAAAAGTGAATGGTAAATATGATATAAAAAATAAATCATTTATTTATTTATTTAAACAAAGATGATCGAAACATGTGATAACCAATATTCAATTAACTTGACTTTTTATATAAATAATCTACTAAACAAATATTAAAATTTAAATTATTGAAACTGACCTAAAATGGGCTGCAGAGTGTTAAATTAATCCATCTAGTCCAAGGAAAAGCCTATCTGCTTTTAACAAAGAGACCCATTTCAGCCAACTCAGGGGTGGGTATGTATGTATCAACTCTTCATCGTAGGGTTGTGCATTCAATTAGCTGTATAATTGTATCAATAGTATAGGATCGAGCTGTTGTGGTTATCAAACAATTAAGAAAAAGTCTATGCGAATTGAACACAAAATGTATATGAAATAAATATTTATAATTATAAGTATGGGTATTTTAAATTATATGCGCAAGGCTAGAAAAACAATGAATATGTGCTATTACTCATTATTAGATATGAGTCCGAATCCTCTGTGGTTTATTCTTGTAATGCACTTTGTAGTGCTTCTAAAATGTCATTTTGATCCTTCTCTTTTTTTTCCTTCTTGCTTTTTCCCTCTTTCTGTGTTGTACGTGTCTATCTTGTCATGCTCACAACCTAGCCAAAGCGAAGTAAGGTCAAAGACAGTGAGCAGAGAACGACCGGTGACGGAATGAAAAAATTGATGAATTGATCTATCATCTTGCACCAAGATAGAACTTCAAATCCACCTCGCCCGATGAAAGATCAACAAGGGTGATGTGATGGCGTCAAATAAGTGTCAGATAATATAGATAATTCTTTTTAAATTTCAAATAATTTTTCTAAATTTTCTTTTAACAATTTTAATTGTTAGAATAAAATTTAGTCTTTCTGTATTTATAGTTTTTCTAAATGGTAAATTACACTATTGATCTCTCTAATTTAAACAAAATTGAAATTTGAGAAATTATAAAAAAAAAGAAAAGGAAAAGCCCTCAAATTAAAAGGGCCAATGGCATAATTTACATTTAAAAAAAAACTTCGATCTTATCCTTTTGCAAGAGTTATTTAAAAGTTGAAACACTAAAAGGGTAATTTAATTGTTCCCAAAAAACAAAACAAAAAAAAAAAACCAAAACAAAAAACAAAAGAGTAGAAACTGACATACACAATCACCCCTATCTTTTTATTTGTTGTGAATAAAACAAAAACAGTAGTTTCGTGTTTTTTTTTTTTTCAAAAAAAAAAAAACTTTAAAATCTACATGGTTTTTGTCTGTATTTTCTACCCCAAAATTGACATCTATTTGGTTCCACCGACAATCAGTTTCCATGCTTCAAGCTTTACCTCAGATTGAATTATACAAATTTTTGGTTTCTTTCCATAGAAGATGATCACACAATGATTTAAGGAACAGACCACAATATGATAAATCAAAATGGCTGATTGATCCTTTTGTCCACCCACTGTTTGGGACCCATTTTTTTTTTCAATCAACAAGAGAATGACTATAATGGCAAAATTTACCAACTTGTGGTTTGAGTTATGAAGTGCGGTCATAGATATGAGTATTGGTACTGACATGATACGGGTATGTTGATATAGTAAAATTTTAAAAAGTAGAATATAGGTACGATTTGGTACGTTTGTAAAAAAAAAAAATTTATTTTTAATTTGAAAGGATATAAAAATTGATAAATAATTTAATTTATTAAGATACAACTTACAATTAACATTTAATATCAAAAGTAACAGTATAAACAAAAATTAAATATCATTAAATTAAATGACTTATAAACCATAACTTAATTTTAAAATCATGCTAAATATAAAACTAAAAATTTTAAAAAAAAAAAGATCTAGTAAAAATAATTTTATTTTAATAGTAGAAGAAAATATTGTTTCGAGTAAGTTACGGTACGACTTAAGTATATACTAAGTACGTTTGGATACGCCAAAAATTAAGAAATTTTTTTTTTGGATACGTGTTTGTCAAAGTACCCAAGCTTCATAGGTTCGGAGCAATGGTTCAAAAATAGGTAGACAACTCCTTTGTAATTTTGGACTAAATTGCAACCTAACTCCGGTAATGAAAAATGTGAAATTACCTCAATACCCCTATGATCTTCTATACCTTTTTTGCTTCTCTTATTTTATTTTTCCCTCCTCTCTTCCGCATATGATTTCTAAGTTAAACAACAATAATTTCTCATAAAAAATAATAATTAATATTAATTCAATTAGATCACAATTACCAAACCAACAAAAATGTAACTTTAAATCTCAAATTATTTATTTTAATTTCTTACTGTTGAAAATAATTTTCATTCAATTATGTTTTATACAAAAACAAATACATAGATACATATATACATAATATGATATAATATATGTAATATTCATTTTTGAACTTCTTTGGAGAACACTGTAACTGTCGTAAGCATATATGTATGTATGTATGTATGTATGTATATGCACACAACAGGAGGTTGGTTCAGTGGATAAGACTTTCAAATCCCTCGCTCAAGGCTTGAGTTCGAGTCTCTATAACCCCCTGTTGGGGTTAAACATACTCTTTAACATATGGAGCATGTGGGGCCTAAGATTCGGCCTTGATGTAGGTGCGGTGCGGATATGTTGGAGTAGCCTATCTACATATCTATTTCTGAATGTCCTCCCCTGGTATGTATATGCACAGTGAAGAAATTGAAATCAAAGAACGATTTTGAGTCATCAAACATCACCAAATCATCTAATTCATCAAACCTTAATTCAACACCATTCAACAGAATCACTACTATGGTGAATCTAAAATTAATTTCTTACCCAAAAAATTATTAGATGAAAAAAAAATAAAATAAAAATAGTGAACATTGAAAAACAGAGAAAGGATGAATGAATGCTCCTCCACGGGAAGATGACGGTGAAGGCGGTAGCGCAGCCAACAAAGACGAAGAAGCCGACAGTTTATTGTCTGAACCACTGTCATCGTTGGTATTAGAACTAGATGATGAAGAACTCGCACGCGAACCACGAGGTAAAATCTTTCCCATTGACGTCAAGGCTAGAGACGACAATGATGTGGAGCTTGGGAAGGGAGATGGAGTGGCTGGAGGCGTTTGGGAGGAGGGTGGGGGTGACTAGTTTGAGTTAGGATGAGGTTTTAGATGAAGATGAGGGTAAAAATGCCATTTTAATTTTAATTTAAAAAAAGAACAGAAAATTATCATAGGTCCTTGTAGTTGGATTTAATTCCATCAAGTTCAATTAAAAATAAGTTTTACTAAAATTGTCTATAAAAATATTTTTTTTAATGATTTTTTTGTATATGTTGCTAAAAATCGACAATTATTGATTTTTTTTTTGGTCACAATTTTTATAAAATTTATAATTAGTGACGTTTTTATGTGATAATTTTTTCAAACTATTACTGAAAATTAAAAATTAGTGACTTTTTGTGATGATTTTTTTAAACTGTCACTAAAATTTATAATTAGTGACATTTTTTGTGATAAAATTTTAATCTTTTACTGAAAATTAACAATTAGTAATGTTTTTTTAATAGTGTTTGATAAAAAATATCATTAATTATCATAAGACCTATTGAACAATAAGTCCACCTAATAAATACACGTGAGTCCCCCCTCCCCCCCCCAAAAAAAACAACCATGACAAGAAATATACCATAATAATATTTTTCATTGATAAAAATTGACCTCCTGGCCTCTCTGATTGAACAGTCTAAAAGTCCAGTATGTAATGAGCTCAATGCTTTTAAAATCACCCTTACATGTATTTTTTTTTTTTTTTTGAACAAGAGAAATTTTCATTAAGATCAGCCAAACGACACTTATAGAATGAGTCTATCCAACAAAATGAACTTACATCATACAAAATAAAAATCAACAAAGAAACACCTAAGAGAAAAATTATGAAAATATCTAGACGCAAAGGTTGCACTGCGAAGTAGACGTCGATCATAGAGTTCTGCAGACAGGGTAAGCTGCAGTCAAGTACTGGCAAATATGGTAGAGATGGGTTCGAGGAGACTGTTGATCTGGTGACTGGTGGCAGATCTGGTTGTGGTGTGGTGGTGCCAGCGTTGGTGTGAGGCAGATAAGAGGGAGATGGAGTATCTAGTGAAGGCCATGGTTGGGTAAGGCAGTGAGGAGGGAGAGATGAGAGACATATATAGATTCTACCAAAAGGGGAATGACACCCAACAACGGAAGGATAAGATGGGAAGACAAAACTTTCAAAACTTACTAAAACCGAAATGACAAAGAAAAGGACAAGAAAAAGGAGGTAGAAGGAGGAGGGAGGAGGCCGGAGCCCTCCTTCTCTACCTCAGGCGGCGCCCAAGCAAACCCTAAAAGAAGAAGTTAGAGAGAGAAGCTCTCAAATTTTAAAGAGAGATTCACCCTCACATGGTTATTCTTCTCGAACATAAGACAATTTTAAAAAATAAATAAATAAAATAAGTAAGAAGGAATTGTGAATTAACAAGATTACATATATATTATATGATATGTGTACATATAATATAAAGAATATTGAAGCACTTTCTCAGTTACACATGGATGCCTAGGTTCCCAACTAAGTACACTTAATTGGTCATGGTGCATATAATCCATAACATAGTAGCAGCAAATTTTCACGGGTCTCTCAACTGATATTACACTTGGCTGGGATTGCAAATATGGCATCCTCAAAATTTCTCCAAATAATTGCACAATAATTTTTAATTTTTATTTGTTAAAAAGAAGTATCTGAATGAGAATTCCAAAACCTGAAAGCTCTAATAATAGCTTCTCCTCAACTGATGATCATCTTTCAATCCTGATGGCCTCTCCGGCGAGTAGTGGTCTGTTTCTTTAGCATCAGAAGATTCAAGTTTAGCAGTGAGAGCACGGCGGCGTCTGAGGTAAGGTACAAAGATGAGAGAGACAAGGAAGAGAGAGAAGACGGCTATGACCGTGAAGGCCATGAACTTGCCTTGCATCGCATAGTGCTTGTCACGCAATATTTGAAGCTGACCATCTTCTTCTTGTTGCTGATTGTAACTTGGCGCCATGGCTGGTGAAATCTGAAATCCCTTAGCTACCCAAGTCATTGCTGTTTCCTCTCTTTTTTTTCTTCACAATCTTTGAGCTTCAATTATTATACCAACACTTCAATTGCCAATTGATCAAATCAAAACTTCCTTAACAAAGCAATACACAAGATGACTCTACATGTGAAAGATGCAAACAAAGTTCTGGCACAAAATTATCAAGATGCTGGTTTTCTATGCTATTTGTTGTTTCCTTGTTGGACCAATTCACAGAAAAAAGAAAAGGAAAGAGAGGAGAGTCATTCTCTATCATATGGTATGGATATTTAAAATAAGGACAATTGCACACCGCATCCAATTTTACTATAGAATTACAAACATGATAGAGACAACCCCCCCCCCCCAACTTACCCCACACATACGTAGGAGTCAGTGATTGAAGAAGAAGAAAAAAAAAAAAAAAATCTGGCCAATCACAGCCCATTGAGGGTCCTGAGGGTCACCCCCAATGGGGATCCGGAGCATTTTTCATAGAATTATGTAAATTTTTATAAATTTACATATAAGTAATCTCACAAAAATACATAAGTTAAAGATAAATTCGTATAAATTATAAATTTTTACGAACTTATGCGAATTTATTTTTAACTTATATATTTTTTTAGATTGCTTATGTAAATTTATAAAAATTTACTTAATTTTGTGATAAAATAACATATGATGTGCAATGCATATCAAAACATTTCTCCTAAAATTACTGAGTCTAGTCAAAGTTATTTTTTGATGTACGAAGCAATCAACTCGGATTCTGAATTAATTCTTCAAAATTATTATCCCAAATTACTTTTGGTTATATTTGATAAGAGTTTCCAATATGAAATTCTTAGAACGTACTTGTGTAGTCGAAAGATTGTATTTGCATATTAAGAGAATGTTTAGGATAATTTAAATAAGTATATATTTTGACTTTTTTTATAAAAAGATGTATAAAAAATTAGAAAGGTAATGTAACCCAAAAAAGACAAAAAAAAAATGTACTTATATAGTGTAACCCAAATAATGCCTAAATTAAAGTAGAAGAGAAAATTTATGAATGAAATAGAAATTAAATTTTTGAGCAAAATGCTTTTTTTAAGCTGTGATTTTGGTTATTTGCACTTCAATCCCTATACTTGATAATAGGTAGAGAGTGCTTTTGTGCTTTTGAAGGCTTTGTCTGGCATAAAAAGCATAGGCTAAAATAGTTATAAAAAGATAAAATAAGTTAAAAAGTCAATAAAACAAAATATCATATTTAAACTATAATCATTTTATTTTTCTCTCTCATAAAAGTCAAAAAAGTTAAAATACCTATCCCAAAACGAGACTTTTTAACCTTAAGCTAAAATAGCAAAAAAAACTAAAAAGTCAACCCACATTCTAAGCGAAGGCTTAATATTAATACTAACTTTAACATAAGGGACTCCACAAGAATAAACTACAAACGAAGGCTTAATATTAACACTAACTTTAACATAAGGGACTCACAAGAATAAACTAGTAATTTTTATTTCCTTTACAATTTTGCATTTTAGTTTAAAATTATAAAAGGATTCTTTACTTACTATTTTTTTTTCCCCCCTCTCGATACATTGGAATGAAAAACATGCAACAGGGACTAAGCCCTTTCCCTAGCTAACCCAACCATATCAGAGACCAAGAGCTCTCTAATTTCAGTAGGTGGGTCATTTACAACAAGGATGTCCTCAGGTTGGTCAGCTCCAAGTTTAGCCATTGCATCTGCATATAGATTTCCTTCTTTGTAAATGTGTTGTACAGTGCATTGACAGCCATTGAAGATTATCCTTGCGTCTTCCACTACGCCTCGGAGGAGGTGTTTGTCTCCAGGACCTTCTTCAAGTAGCTTTACTACTTCAGCCGCATCTGTTTCAATTATCATTTTGTTGAAACCTTTTTGGAGGATGATGGCAAGCCTTTGTATACAATCCGTAACTCTGCCTCAAGGCTGGTACAAGTCTCAAGTTTGCCATAGAAGCCATAGATCCATGCTCCTGTTTCATCTCTGATCAGGCCTCAAAATCCTTCAGGTTTTGCCATTCTATAGCAGCCATCAGTGTTCAACTTGAGGGTACCTGAAGGCGGACAAGTCCACTTGATTAGTATAAGTGTTGGTCCTGGATTAGTAACAAACAAAGTGAAAGCTTGATTGATCTCTCTGGAAAAATCTGATATGAACTTGACGCTGTCAAGAATGCTGGTAGTTTTGTTTTCGAAAATTTTTAAATTTCTGTTTTTCTAGATTTTCTAGAGAGTGATTGAAAATATAGTGTACCAAGGAGTATTTTTTCCAATACTGTTTTTCTTTTTCAGATTACATAACAGCCAGTTCTTCCAAGATGAATTTCTCATCTCAAGGTAGCAGTTTCTGGTGAAAATTGCCACCCACACATTCTTAGCTTCAGAACAAGTTCTAAAGAGGTGATCCAAATCTTTCATCTCATTGCAAAAAGGACATGATGGGTTTTCAAATAACCCTCTCTTCACCCTCATACTATTGGTCAGAGTTTTTCCCTGGCACATCACCCAGAGGAAACATTTAATCTTTTAAGGAATTTTACATTTCTAGAGCCACTGCCAGTTTTCTCTTTGTTCATCATGCTTTATAAACAGGTTATATGCACTAGATGTTGAGAAACAACCATCCAGAGATCCTTTCCATTGTGGCTGATCAGGGTTTGGATTATAAAGAGGGGGTTTTTCTTTAAAAATAATTTTAGCCACATTGGTTGGGAAACTCTGATTAACAGTGTTCACATCCCAATCCCCTTCTTCATTAAAGAGAGAAGTCACCTTAATCAAATTTGAGCTAACAAGTGGTTGGGGAATAAGATGTGCCAAAGGTTTTACACCACACCACCAGTCACTCCAAAGATTGACATTAGAATTAGCACCAATGGACCATTTAACACCTTTAATCAAAGTGTTTCTGGTTTTAATTATGTTTCTCCACACATGAGAAGCCTTCTTTCTTTTATTCCAGTTGCTCAGACTGGAGTGCTTGAGATAGTTGGCCTTGAAAACCTCTATCCACAAACTATTCTCATTATTGAGAATTTTCTAACCAAGTTTGGAGAGCAGGGCAATGTTTTGCTCACAAGTTTTTTTGATTCCCATTCCTCCAAACTTTTTGCTTTTACGCACCTCATCCCAATTCACAAGATGAATCTTTTTCTTGTCCACATTGTCCCCCTAAAGGAAGTTTCGATTGATGCAATCAATATCATTACAAACCCTCTTTAGGATTGCCATACTTTGCATGGGGTAAGTAGGAATAACTGCGGTCACAGATTAAATCAAGGTAGTTCTTCCTGCCATAGACAAGACTTTCATCTTTTACCTTGCCAACTTGCTTTGGATTTTTTCTAGAATAAAATTAAAATGACTTCGATCAGCTTTCTGGTGTAAAATAGGAACACCCAAGTATTTCCCAAGATCAGCTGTAAGAGGGATATTATAGAGGTTGCTCAACTTCTTAGCCTTCCTACAGTCAATGTTAGGTGATACAAAAAGTTTTGATTTTTGAAAATTGATTTGAAGGCCAGAGATAAAGCTAAACTCTTCCATAATTTCAGCAATCAAATCACAATGCCTGGGGTCAGCCTTGGCAAATAGGATGAGATCATCAGCAAAAAACAAGTGAGTAAGGCAAGGTCCACCCTTGACAATTGTAACACCCTTCTAGTTTTTCCTATCAGCCAAGTGGCTAATCATGTTAAATAGTCTTTCCATGCAAAGCACAAACATATAAGGAGATAAAAGGTCCTCTTGTCTTAGGCCCTTCGTGGGTCTAAACTCCTTTAAAGCTTCTCCATTCCACGAAATAAAAGATTGCACAGGTGTGACACAACACATGATAAGATCAATCCACTGTGCATTAAGATTAAAATCATGTAGAGTTTCTCTAAGAAAATGCCAAGATATATTGTCATAAGCTTTCTCCAGGTCAATTTTCATAACCATACTACCAGGTTTACCTTTCTAATGTCTCATAGTGTGAATAGCTTCTTGGGTGATAATAATGTTATCACTGGTATTTCTACTAGGGATAAAACTGCTTTGATTGGGTCTCACAATATTATCAAGGAAAGGTCTAAGCCTGTCCACCAAGATTTTTGTAATGACTTTGTAGGTCACATTACAGAGGTTGATAGGTCTGAAATGTTTCACTCTTTTTGGGCTATTAACTTTAGGAATAAGAGCAATCAGAGTTCTATTGATCTCCTCAGGGATAGAGTTGTTAGCAAAGCACAATCTAATAAAGGAGCAAACATCAGCACCGACAATATCCTAGTACTTATGGTAGAAAATAGCTTGGAAGCCATTCCTCCCGAGAGCTTTAAAGGCTTTGATGTTATTCATAGCCTTCTTGATCTCAGTATCAGTAATGGCCTTATTCAAGTCTCTATTATCCTCCTCCGACAGCTTAACAATAGCTTGGTTACACCAGTGGGCAAGAGAGTTAGCTATAGGGTTATCAAACAAATTTTTGAAAGAATTTAGGACTAAATTTTTGAGCTCATTGGGATCATCAATCCAAACATCATTTTCATTTTTAAGAACATCAATTTTTAGTCTTCTTCTCTTGATCAGAGTGGTAAGATGAAAAAATTTAGTGTTACGGTCCCTTTGAGTGATCCAATTGGATCGAGATTTTTGAAACCAAAGCAGCACCTCTTGGTAGAGGATTTGATTATACTGGTCAACTAGATCCTTTTCCAAAATTTGGAGGTTGTGAGTGTGCATTCTAGCTTGGGATTTTTGAATCCCTTCAATTCTACCAAGGAGCCATCTTTTATTTCTGAAAATATTTCCAAAAACATTTTTGTTCCAATCCAAAGTAAAAGAGGCCATGTTATGTAGTTTAACAAGAAGGTTAGCATTTGAGTGATTCTAGTTAGAGTGAACAAAACCTCTGAAATCCTCATGAGCAATCCAAGTAGCTTCAAATTTAAATTGTCTAGTAGCAAAGTTATGAGGAGACTTACCTTGGGTGCAAACAAGCATAGGAGAGTGATCGGAGTAAGTTCTGGGTAGGTTGCGAACAAAGCCTTCTGGGAATCGAGTCTTCATTCTATGTTGCAAAGAGCTCGATTAAGACGAATGAGAGTTTTTGCCCAACCTTGTCTGTTATTCGACCGAGTGAGACTGGGGCCTGTGTAACCTAGATCTATAAGGTTACAACTGTTGATATGGTTCGCAAACTTCTTACTATGGCTAAGACTTTGGCTCAGGTTTTGATTTGTAGAGAAGCTTCTCTTTTCCTCAGGACTAGCATGATCATTAAAGTCTCCAACTAATAGCCATGGCAACTGATTGTTCTGTGCTATGGCTTCCAGACTGTTCCAGAGTTCATCTTTGATTCTAGGATTGAGGCTAGCATACACTGCAGCAAGCATTCATTCTGGATAGTTTTGTTTGGACATAGTAGCAAGAATCATCTGGGAGTTAGCTTCAGAGATTCTGACATTAACTTGGTTTGTGTTCCACAGCATCCAAATCCCTCAACTTCTTCCGATATGGTCCACATGTAAAGACGCAGTATAACCAAGGCTGTTAAAGAACATGCCCATTGAGCTCAATTCCACGTTTGTTTCCATCAAGACTAGGAGACCTGGTTTATGCGTATAGACCATTTCCTTCAGAGTTCTTCTAAACTTGTTGTTTCCCGTCCCTCGACAGTTCCAAAAAAACATATCCATGACAGACATTTGGGTTATGTTTGGAATTTTAGAATTTTTTGGTGCACCCAGAATATTTCTAACTTTGAGAAGGTTTTCTTCCATGGATAGCTTGGATTTCACAATCACTAGGTGCCGACTCTGGCTGGATTAAAAATGCCGCCATGGCTGGATCTTTAACTTCACCTCCTCTATCTTCCAATCTAAACCAATGAGGTGAGAGGCTTCTTTTCCTGGTTTTAGGCATAGCATCACTCTCTTCTCTGAAGCTCTGTGAATGATTGTATTCTTAAGAAGTTCCGCTGTCTCTATTGGCTCGGTTTGGTGCTCTGCTCATTCCATCGTTGGGTGTGGCTTTGTCTGGTAGTTCTCTACTAGCTTTTGGATTTCTTGCTTTAGGGGATGAGTCTGAGATGACCATCTCCTTAGTATTAATGGTGCTTTGGCCTTGTGTGGTTGTATCAATGATAGAGTGATTTAACACCCCTCTGTGTGTTGTAACCTCATTGGCTGCTTTTTTGCCTTCTTTGATGAGCTCATTCATCTTCTTATCTTTATCAAAATCTGACATGGGGATATGGTTTACAATATTTTCGTTTGTGTTTGTACCTTTTGTTTGTATTTGAAACTTGTTTCAGTGTTGGGCCTTGGGCTTGTATCCACTTGGGCTGCCTGTTGGTCTCCTTGTTGTTCCTCTTGTATATATTGAAGGGCTTCAAATTTGTTTCCTTGCCTGTTGGATAGGGGTCTCTAGGCCTTGGGCTTTCTTCCTTGTTTTTTCCTGTTTTGGGCTATCATCCATGGTCCAAAATTGGGCCCATTGACATTGTTGCTATTTCCATTCATCCTAGGCTAATGTCCCTTTGAGGGGCTTGGCGCAGTCAGGTCTAAAATCCCTTGGGGCCTAGTCTGGCTTCCCTGACCTTCAACGGTTCTCTGGTGAATCTTCTCCGGTAGGTTATTGGTGCAGAACTCTCTCCGATGGCCAATCCTATCACAAGAGAAACAAAATGAGTGCAAATGTTCATATTCAATGAGATATTTATGTTTACCTATTAAGAAGTGAGAAAGCAAAGGTTTGCGCAAGTTTATTTCTACACACACGCGGGCGTATTTGCCTTGTGTAGCCATTACTGTGTTGATGTCCACCTTCAATGGCCGTCCTAAGATCTTAGCAATGTGGAATAACACTTTTTTTTTGTTATAGTATTCAATTGGAAGAGTTGGGAATCTGACGCATATAGTTGTAGTGTCCTCCTCCGCATCATCGGATTTGAAATCGTGTTGCCATGTTCTAACAGTCACATAATGGTCCATCATCACCCATGGTCCACAGGTATAGTATAATCATCCATCATTTTGAATTTAACAATAAGAACTCATTACCAATGTCTAGGGTTTCGAAATCTACTTGTAGTCCCCAGATTCTCTTCATCTTATTGACAAAGAGTTTGTAGCCTATCTTTTTTCCCAAAAATCTAACAATTAGGCATTTCTTCCATGGCTCTCTACTTTTTCTGAGAAGCCCAATTGGAATTTTTACTTTGGAGATGCCTTCGATTTTAATTTCCTCTGTGTCTTCCTCGTCATTCTCGTATTGCATTTCCTCTTCATCATCCAAAGAGAGTATTTCCACATCACCATCAAAGTTCTTTTCGTTACTTCTCTCATTGAATCGTGAATGAATGAGGGCTTGTTTGAAGGATTTTTGGCCTTCTCCTACATTCGTCTGTGTTCGGTCATGTTCACCCTCGATAGCTTGCGGTTTGGTTATGGGTGTATCTTCCATACGTTCATCTGCTAGATCCTTGGGTTGTTCGTGTTAGAATATAATATGTTAGTTAGCTGTCAAACCTTTAATAATGTACCTTTAATAATGTTGTTTGGTTTGTGCTTCTACTTTCGGTTTGTAATTGTTCTCCCTCTCCTCTATAAAGGAGTGAGCTCAACACACATTCAATACAATCAATATACATTACATTTCTCTTTCTCTTCTATACATTTTACATGGTATCAGAGCTATAGGTTAAGCTCTTAGTGTTCTTCGCCTTCTGGCGGGCGGCATTCTTTCCTTGGCCGCCCGCCGGACCTCAACCTATTCCGCTTGTGTTTCTACAGATACCTTCTTCCATAACTGAGCTCTTACCCCTCATTTCAGCCTCTGTAGATCGCAAAGCAAACAGCAGCAGCAGCGTTACAACTCCATCATCATCATCTATGGTGCATGGGCCACAGTTGCTCGTTTTCGAACAAGCAGCCCACTTCTCTCTCCCACCACAAAACAGAGCTCCTCTGCCTTGGCTAGTAAGCCTCACTACCGCCACGGCGGCCTGAGCTGCCGCCACCGCAGCAACAGCGGCAATTTTGTGCTTACTCTGCTCATTCTCTGTCTCAGCAAAGCAACGCTGTTGCGCTTTTAGGGAGCTCGTAGTCAGCAGCCCAGAGGATTGCTCAGCTGCAATACCACCCTGCATCGCCAAGAGCACCAAGAGCGTCTAGATCTGGCTTTACACGGATGTTGTTGTTGAGAAAGTCAGGGCCAGCATCGAAGGTAAAGATGCTGTGAATCGATTTGAGTTGCCCAAAACGCAGCGGATCGGACTTGCCAAAGTTTCACCTTCTCTTCTCTTTCCGGTCGCCAGAATTTGAATTCTCCACATGTCCCTTTCTCTCTCTCTGGTCTGATTCACGGGGCTTCATGGCCATGGAAGACTAAATTATTGCTCCAACATGCTGCTCCATACACTTTATGATGAAACAATATTTAATCAACCCACTCACTCTCTCTCTCTGTGGTCCCTTTCTCCCCCACCAAGACTATTTTATTCCACAAACTCTCTCATATTTTATTATTGAGAAATGCTAGGTGTAAGGAAATTTTTTAAGGAAAATGATAAGGAAAACTGTCTGCACCGTTAGATCAGATATGATCTCATGATCCAACGGTGCAGATGAGTTTTCATGATAGTTTTCATGAAAGTTTTCATGACACGTAGCATGACCCTTTATTATTCTATCAACATCCACTCACCCGACAGATGGTTTTTTGTTAAAAAAAAAAAAAATATATATATATATATCTATATTTGTTTAATCTGTCATTACCCACTTTAACTATAATGGCTGGCACCACATTGTGTTGGTTTGAACACCACCGTGGGCTCAATTACCACTTTATTTTATTTTCTCTTCTTTGTTCCATTCCCATGATTGTTGTGCTGGGAAAATATTTTTAATCACCCCTCCTTTTCTATATTTTATTATTCTTCTCACCCTTGTCATTATGCTCCAGCCCATTCCTACTTTTTCTTTATTTATTTATTATTATTATTATTTTTTTATTCTATTATCCCAACACACCAAATCATCTCTGATTTTTCTTTTTCTTTTTTTATTTCTTTATTTTATATCTCTATCTATCTATATATATTTTTATATCTTATCCCATCACATCAGGCCTCAGACACCACTTCTGTTTTTTCATATCTTTATTTTATTTCATTTTTCAAAAAAAAAAACAAAAAAAAAAAAAAACAAAACAAAACAAAAAAAAACCCAAACAATCCAATTGATTTTTTCGGTTTAGTCTTGTCCCTTCATGTCATCCAGATTTGCACAATAAACTCATTTTATTCATGTCGGGCTCAACCCCGATCACAATTTTACACCAAAAAAAATAAATAAATAAATAAAAAAAAAAAAAACAAACAAACAAACACCCCAAAAAAAAAAAAAAAAATCTCACCCACCACAACAACCCGACCTTACTTTTTCTCCTCTTCTGCTGTTCTCTTCTTCTTGCCTTTGTCTTGGGCGGCCCTTGCCGGTGCTGCCTCTGTGTTTCCCACGCCGCCGAGCATGTTCACTTCCCGTTGCTCCTCAACTGTCACATATGGCGGACCTCCAAATCTGAGCATCACGATGGCCTTCCGCTTCAGCTCCTTGTTTTCTGCCTTCAGCACACATATCTCTGCTCGCGCATCCGTATACATGCGTTGAAGCAGAGCCAGTTGGGCTTTTACCTGCTGTACCTCATTTGTTCTACTCTGAAGCCGGTGCGACAGGTTGGTGACCGCCGTCATGGTCTCAACACATGACTTCAATGTGTAATGATTGGCCTCAATATCAGATTGAGCAGCCATTATCTGCTCAACTGACAACATTGGAAAGTTCAACAGCGCAAAACCAGAGGCGCTTGGTCCAGGGGCGCTTGGTTGAGGTTCAAGGGCAACTGCCCCGGTTATCTCTCTTGTGGCCTCGTTGAGGTCGGGAAAGAGAGTGAGCAGACCACGGGAAGAAGAGGCTATGTTCTGGGTAGCTGAACAGGAAAAAGAGGCCATGTTAGGGATTGTTGAGTGTTTCAGATTCAGAGCAACAGAGTGTTACAGAGAGAACGAAAAGGTTTCAGCTGGTTTGTTATGCATCATCCTCAGCCTCCGCCTTGGTTTAAATAGCCAAGGCAGACACGCGTATCGCGCGCCGCTCAGCGCCAGACGACAAAATGGGCGCGTAAGCCAAGGCAGTCACGCGCATCGCCATAATGTTCGGCACACTTTTTTATGGATTGGGCACGCCTTTTGATAGATTGGGCACGCCTTTTGAGGGTGCGACTTTTGAGGGTCCGACAAGACTCGGTAAACTGTCCCGATTTTGATTCCGGTTAGCTTCTACATGGGTCCGACAAGACTCTGTAAACTGTCCCGACATTGATTCCGGTTAGATTCTACATGGGTCCGACAAGACTCTGTAAACTGTCCCGACATTGATTCCGGTTAGCTTCTACATGGGTCCGACAAGACTCGATAAACTGTCCCGACATTGATTCCGGTTAGCTTCTACATGGGTCCGGCAAGACTCCGTAAACTGTCCCGACATTGATTCCGGTTAGCTTCTACAAGGGTCCGGCAAGACTCCGTAAACTGTCCCGACATTGATTTCGGTTAGCTGCTACAACGGTTCGACACAACCATATAGTGTCTTCACCAACGGTCTGACACGACCATACAGTGTCTTCTATCCTATTTTATTTTATTTTATTTTCCTGTTTTGTTACTCTCTCCAAACTCAAGTTGGTTGGTTCCTATCCCCCTTGAGTTTGAGGGGGGCTGTTAGAATATAATATGTTAGTTAGCTGTCAAACCTTTAATAATGTACCTTTAATAATGTTGTTTGGTTTGTGCTTCTACTTTCGGTTTGTAATTGTTCTCCCTCTCCTCTATAAAGGAGTGAGCTCAACACACATTCAATACAATCAATATACATTACATTTCTCTTTCTCTTCTATACATTTTACAGTTCGGCTTTTTGTTCATCACTCATTAGTTCGTCCTCTTTGTCAGTACCAACCCCTTTGATTTTCTTTCTGCTCCTTGCCAGATGATCATCCTCTTCGGTTGATCTGCCATGGGAGCGAGTTGTTTTAGCAACAGTCATTTTTAGAGAGAGGACATATTAAGTCTTTTATCGGTAAAAATCTTCTTTTTGGATTAGAGCCAAATTCACTTTATGAATTTGTGATTTAAGTTATTTGTACTCTACTATTCAAGTACATGTAAAGTACAAATAAACCACAAAATTGATAAAGTGAATTTGGCTCTAAGCCAAAAAGAAGATTTTTACCAGTCCAAAATTTTTTATTGGAAATTTACCTAAAAAATATAATATATGACGGAAATTTATTTAAGATATAAGACTCACAATTCAAGAATTGATTATGGACTATTCATCAAAATTCTGCATAAATTTTGGGTTTAAATTCTCTGATTTTTTAAATTTCTAATTGAAAAAGAGTCTTCTTTTTTTCTTTTCTTTTTTTTTAAATTTTTTTCTCGGTTGAGAAAAACAAGTTTCTTACCTAGAAATGTGAAATCAATTCTGTCATAAACTACAAACAGGCAGGACCGTGAATGCAATATGAACAAAATAGTTAAAGCGTGTCATAGTACTGAGATATTGGTGGGAGTGTTATCGTGAAATTCATAGGCGTGAATCGTGAGGCGGGGCTTGATGAATTTGTCACCATATATATCCACACCATAAGGTGACAAAAAAATGGGAGACAAACGCAAAAAACAATTGGTTCAAAAAAAAAAAAAAACGCAAAAAACAATTTATCTCTACAGTGAGCGAGAGAGAGAATAATACATAAGGAATGTTTGTTACAGTTTAAAAGAGGAGTTTATATTTTATTTTAATTTGAGAGTATGTATTAAATTGTGTAGTGTAAATTTTTTATTTATTTATTATAACTCATTAAGTAAAAATAATTTAAATAAATTAACTGTCTAAAACTAAAAAGAACCGTTTGGGAAGGTGGGTTGGAAGCTTTTTTTGATTATTTTAGTCACAAAAGACAAAATAGGCTATTTTAGCCACAACAAACAAAACATCATATCCAACCCATAATCATTACACTCTTCTCTTACAAAAAAAAGTCAAAAAGTCCTTCCCAAACCAAACTTTTTAACCAAGCTAAAATAATCAAAAAAAATCAAAAAGCTAAAAAGTCAATCCACTTTCCAAACGACATCTTAATTTATTTTTTAATTATTAACTTTTAACACGTGATTATTCACTCTCTCTCTTTCGTTTGCTTCAACTACAACGACACTTCAGCCTTTTTATCTCCAACTACTGGACGATGGTGCTTTCCCACGCACTGTATATATATATATATATAGTATTTTGATTACTTGTGTTAAAAATATTAAAAACCAAAATAAAAATAATGTTACCTTTTACCTTAATGTTAACATATTAATGGAACAGTGGTCCTATCTAAAAAAAAAATAAAAATGGAACAGTGGGAAAAGAAAATATGTACAAGTCAGTAGAAATTATTAAAAACATATTAGTATTTTTATATTATGTTTGATTCATTAGAATTAAATGATGGATTGATTATTTTATTTAATTTTTGTTTCAATGAATCAAATTTAATTTTATTATTTTCATGAAATAATATAAAATTAAATCACGAGTACTAAGAATGTATATGTCACATGATGTGATCTAGTAAAAATAATAAGAATACTAACAAATAAAGATACATTTGGTGGATATAATTACACTAACATGTACATTCTTTACCCCCCCAAAAAAAAATAATTGTACATTCTTGATTTATAGTCTATTTTTATTTTTTTTATATGGAGTTAGCATTTTTATTTTACACTTCTCCACGTGATGATATTTTAAGAGTAAGACAGATTGAGGGAAGACAGAGAACCGCAAATACATCAATCCCCAGTTCCTCCAGATTAATATATTTTTGTGGTGGACATTCACACGAGTTCCATGCTGAGACGCCATGTGAATTCACGCATCATCAATATCATGCATATGTGATGACCCCATTAAAATTATTAGATGTTTTTGAAGAAAGTCAAATTACATAAATAGTCCTCAAATTATACTATTATTTATTTTATTTTGTTTTAATTATATCTCTAAATTTTACATATTGATTTTCCACGTGGTCCCATCTTATAAATGTCGTTAACTTTAGACGAAAAATGTTAATATCTTGCTTGTATCAAGTTTTGAATGGTCTATATAAGTTGAATTATATTGATCGAGCAATGGATACACGAATACAGAGTTTAACGCAAAATATAAAAAATGCGATTTTGAAGAGATTTTAAGGATTAACTTAACAAATTAAAAGTGCAATTGTCAAGAGGTTTTTTATTTTTAACTTGACAATTTAGAAATATAGTTGACAAGTAATTTAGAAATACAGTTGACAAATTAGATTTTAAAGAGTAATTTATTATTGCGATATAACAGACGACTCTATTCCTCATTATGGTATGTATTTTAGTTCTTAAAATTAATTTTGTTTGCTTGTGTTGAATTTGTGTCTACTATTCAATTAGGCAATAAATGGAATAAATTTCTCAATATTTTCGTCCAAGTTAACGATATTAATAGGAAGAGACCACATTGAATGTATAAAGTTTAAGGATGGAATTGAAACAAAATTAAGAATCAAAATGAACTAGATAGTATATTTAGCAACTATTTGTGTAATTTACTCAATTTCAATTCATAAATGATACGAACATTGTTCCAAAGAGTAAATTATTTATCTCCACAAAAAAAAAAAAAAAAAAAAAAATCCTAAATCAACTAATTAATGTAAGTTTTTTTTTTTTCTTCTTTTCTTGCATAACTAATTTGAACAACAGTTATTTGACTTGAATAGAACTAATCATAGAACGAAATACAATCATTTCACACGATTGTAGGACTCAAAAAATAAAATTCACCTCATGAGAAAAGATTATAAATAATTTTTTGATTTGATTTCTATATTCCTAAATTTTTTATTTTTAACAACTCTATAGTTTGTAGCCAACTTTTAACAGTCTATCCAAAACCCAAAGTTGGATGTGTGGATACTGGGCCCAAGCCCAAGCCTACACAAGCCCGCTAAACCATTAGTTGTAAATCGTACTCTGCCTGACGTGGAGCTCTCCAAATAGTGATTGCAATAGCAAAATAAAAAAACCTACCTCACTTGATCCCAACCGACTCATCATCAATATCATCATCATCATCATCATCCTTCGCTGAAGCCCTAATCGAAACAGAAAGAGAAACAGAAAAGGGGCAAATGTCTGTCTCTCGCTCTACAATTTGCGTAGCGACATTCAGTACATTTATTTGTGAGCTCTCTCTCTCTCTCTCTCTCTCCTCCCAACATTCACACAAACAATTTTCATGTCGATCTGTAAGCTTGTATCGATTTCGATATTGCAGTTTCTAGAAATTCATTGTTATTGCCTGGAAATCATGTTCAATTGTTTATTTATCTCTGCTCACAATAGTATTTTATGATAATTTCTTCAATCAATTTTGTTTTGAAATACCCTAGCTACAAATGCTGTACAAAATAGTATGGATTTTGATTGACTTGTTTGGCATGATTTACATGAAGTAATCAATAAGGGATTGAGTTTTTTACTAGGTCATTTGATCGTCTATGCATCATATTTTGTGTTTTTGTTTTATAATCTTGTTTAAGATTACACAAGATTTAGATCCGTGATCATCTGGATGAGAAACTAGTTAGGAGAAAGTGAGATTGTTGATAAAAAAAAGTGATTGCTAGTGGTACATTCATATTCAGGATTAATGTTGTCCAATTCTCAATTCAATTCCATTTGAGATTGCCTTGTAGTCTGGGGGAGTGACGAAAATTATCACATCGCAAGCATGGTTCCCATTAATTTGAATGTGATTTACGAATATGTCACTTTAAGTGATGGTAAAATGCTTGCTACCTTGCAACATCATTGATCCCTGAATTTAACAAGTATTTCTCACTACTTGGTAAGATTTAGAAATTGGTAGTCATTTATCAACATGTATTTTATTATTATTATTTTTTTTCATTTGAGCTCATTTGAATAATTCTTTTACTTGCTTTTAATAGGTGCAATGCAATCGCTGTAGCTCGTCAATAATAAATCTCTAGAACTAGGAATCCAAATCCAACTTTTTCTAGATTATCATATTCATTTCCCTTCTATTCTATTTGAATTCATGTCTAAAATCGAATTTCTTTTACTTCAGTCATTACCATTAAATTATTTTGTTCCGTTTTCCCCTTCCACTTCTTCCATTTTGAATGTCAACCCAATTTTGGGCCCCTTTCTTTCATTGACATTCTGCCATTTTTCAGGATCATAAAGCTATCCTCCCTTCAGTTGAATTTTCAGTAGTTGGGAATCATACTGGACCTAGGAGATCTCCATTAAGAATATGTCAGTACCGAATGATGATTCTCATTCACAGGTATACCTCTCACCAATATTAAAACATTGCAATTGATTAAAAATCATACTAATTTTCTGCAAATCATTTGTGAATTAGTTGGTGGATGAGATGGAAGTTAGATGACCTCCAAAAATCTTAGTCATCTCGTTTGTGTACTTAAATTATTTCACGTTCCCCTCGTACTCGTGGAGCCTTCATCTTGAAATGTATAGCATCCTCTAATGATTTTTTCCTTTTACAATAAAGTGATTGATAAGGAAACTTTCTCTAAAAGAAGAAATATTTCAAGCATAGAGATATAGGTGCAAAAGAAGGCAGTAGCTGAAGAATGGGAATTTGTAGAAGTTATATTAGTGTGTAATGTAATGGATAATTTGTTGTCACCTATGAGTCATTTTTCTGGTTCTATAGTTACTTTAAAAGTTAAATTTTTATGTCTTTATATTAATAGACCACTGCATGTTGTTTATAATTCTTGTGTGAAACACTCTTATTACAATTTGCTTGTCGATCGATTGACAAAAGGTTTCTGCAATGATTGATTCTAGGCATGTTGGAAAGCCCATGCCACTAATTTTATTAGGTGCTTTTTGAAAAGTAATAACTGAAGGTTCTTCTGAAAAACCGAACAGGAAGAACTTGTGGCTCTCTAATTGTGTAAATTGTCCCTGCTCATTGCATTATCCTTTTTTACAGTTTGTTGTGCAAGAAATTTCTTTTGCCAAAGCCATCATGCCATGATGGTAATCATATGCAATGGGGCAGTATGGGTTTCAGGTTCAATTTTATTCTTAATTCAAAAAGGAAAGTTTATTCGCCCAAAAAAAAAAGAAAGGAAAGTTGCTATCACCCCTTTTACATCTCTGAACAGTGTTTTCAAGTTAATGCAAATTGAAAAATTGTTTCAAACCTTGCAAGGTTTTGTGGCTGATTTAATTGTTTATTTTATTTTGATCAGTGCTGAAGGCACTGTAAATGAGGCAAAGGGAAAAAAGTTTTCCAGTGTGATCACCTAGTTTGTTTCTATTAATCACTCTTGGTGGATAAGAATGTGTTTGAAATTTGGATGTTAAAAAATAAATGATGTTTTTCCAGATTGTTTGAGTGAAAATTTGATCAAGTATGCTTAACTTTTTTAATGCTATGCACTTGCATCACAATGACTTGTTATAATCATATGCTCCCCTTCCTGCAAAGAGAAAAGAAAAGGCCTTCGTTTTGATGGATTCTAAACCAATGTTTCTTTATTCTTTGTTGGTTTCATCACAATATACTGTAATTTTATGTACCAGAACAGTTTTGCAGGTACACATTCTACCTTATGTTTGTTATGATTTCCTTATTTTGGGTTGTGTTTACAGCTTCCGACTCACGTATTGAATGACCTTCTTGATTCCATTATTGTTGATGTTGCATCCGAATGTCATCGAATAGCAAGGCTAGGTCTCGATCGTAATTTGGAAGAAGAGGAAGAAGAATTGAGGCTGTCAGCTCAAGCTCGGGCCAGGGTAGCTGATCCAAGTAATAGTGGTGAAACAAATAGCAAATATGTGGTTGACATATTTGAACAAACTCATCCTTCCGTAGCCAGTGACATATTCGAGTGCATGAACTGTGGGCGATCAATTATGGCTGGAAGGTTTGCTCCTCATTTGGAGAAATGCATGGGAAAGGTAAATTATCTTCTTGTTCATATCCTTGTTAATATTGTCAACCCAACTCACCTTTAATTTAACTAACCAGTGGTTTGCAAATACCGATTTCCATAAACCCATTTCCTGCTATGCACATTTTGTTCATTTACCAAATGACGTGTTCTACTTCTCACCATCTGTGAAATCTGCATCATATATGTACAGATTGCTGCTTCTGAAAATCTTCTCTTACTTTGTTACAGGGTAGAAAGGCTCGTCTCAAGGCAACAAGAAGTAGCACAGCTGCACAGAATCGGTACTCACGGGGCAGCCCTGTTTCCACTTACTCCCCTTACGCAACTTCAACCAGCACAAACCGGTTATCAAATGGAACACCAGGTGTTGGTGGTGAAGAGTACTCAAATGGCACCTTAGAAGAGCCATGAAAGAAATTTGAACAAAGACAGGCTGACAAATTTGCATCAAGTCAACAACAAACAATCCATACAAGGCATACATCTGGTTGATTGCTTGATGATCATAACTATGGTCCTTTTACCTTCTTTTTCTAATTTTTTTCCCTATCTTTTTTTTTTTGAACACTTGAAGGATTAATAGGGTTAGTTATTCTCATAGCAGTATAATCTGATATAGAAGTAAATTTCATACTTCAGGGAACATCAATTAGAAGCAACTCTCTCCCAGCAAACATGAAAGGGAAATAGTAACTGTTTCATAAGTATTTGGTGTTGTAGTACTCTGCTTATGTTTCTCTGGGTTACAGAAATCAAAGTCTCATGTTGGAGGCCTAAATCGGGGTATTGGGAAAAAAATATCAAAAGTTCAGTTGCATTACAATGCCACCTTTGCTTTTGGGCTTTCTCAGTTGATGCCGAGACCCTAATTTTCCTCTCTCTTTTCCCTCTTGTTTCTGGGGTGTGTTTGGATCGTAAGTTTTTAGAGGGAAAAAAAAAAAAAGAGAAAGTGTTTCAAAAACCTTTTGCTATTTTCATTGGTAACGTTCTTTGCAAGACTCAAAAGTGAAACAGAGGGATCAAATTGATCCAAATGATTAAAAAAGAAGGATGGTGTTAATATTAATATTAATGAGCCTCCAAAAAAAAAAAATAGAGGAAAATGGTTGCAAAAGGTTTGGAAAGTTCCAGAGCACGTCCTTTTCACTAGGAAAAGAAGGGGAAAAAAATATATTTCCGTTGCCGGGACTTGAACCCGGGTCTTTCGGGTGAGAGCCGAATATCCTAACCAACTAGACTACAACGGATGTTGTGGTTGAGTTTCAAAGAAAAGTGATAAATAGTTATTATAATCTCAATAGATTGAACTGCAACAATTTAATTTTTAGGCTGTCTCACAAAATATGTTTTTTTTTTTTTTTGAAATACAAAGAACTGGAAAGAAGGGAAGGGAGGTTTCATGGTTCAAACCGAAGACCTATGATGAGATCTTACAAAGCCCCAAACACCGAGACAAGCCATATGTTCTAATTGTAAAATGAAATTGTATGAAGTTAGTTAATTTTAGGATCTTATATTGTGGGGAAAAATCATTTTCTTTCATTTTCTTTTCCCTCGAAACGTCAGCTCTATATAGTTGGATAGGGGTCATGGAAGCCTTACATTAGCAGGATCACAGTAATTAGAAAGGGACTAGATTGGATATAAAAATAGAGATAATGTAGAGTACAAATGTGAATATGCAAATGGTGATTAAAAGAAAAAAGAAATTGTTTCTAAGAAATCAGGTGGAAATTGATTAAAGCTTGAATAATGTAACTTCCTTTTTTTCCAGAAAACAAAACAAATTCCACATGGACATTGAAAACTGTCTTCCTTCCTATAACAAAACAGAAAAGTCAAGTATACAAAAGATCTCAGTAGTGTTTTCAAAATGGCAAGTACAAACAACATTCCACACATTATTCATGAAGGCCTGTTCCTCTTCCTAGTACCAAGTAAGCATATCCATCCACAATCAAAAACACAAAAACGACTGGCTAGGAACGATCCATTTATACAAACTCTTTTGATATGAGATTATACAAAAACACGAAAATGACTGCTAGAAATGTTCAATTATTCAAACAATTCCCAATCCTGGGTGATTTTTGTAGACGATTGTCTTTGGTTTGGAGCGAGACTCCCTACTCCCGAATCAAATGCCTCCCACTTGGCTGACACCGACACAGGGCTGATGCTGTTGCTAAAAGGATTAGAATTTCTAAATGCAGGATTTGAATTACTTGCCTTGAGATTGTCAAGTGCATCCACAAAACTCTGGACACGATGAACCTGTACAGAAAACATCTCATTGTGAATCATAATCATATAAAAAGCTAACTTGAATGTCTTTTGACTTTTGAGGCAAACTGGAATCCCCAGTCCATGAACATATGTAGGTAATAATTGAGATGCTATATCCCATGCCATGTCTAGACAGTTCCCATATCACAATTAACATACACTCATTGACATTGGATAACACCCATCCCATGCTTGATACTAGTTTGGAGACTTCTTTATTGTACAACTGTGCAGATGAACAATGGGTACTTGAGGTTTAATGTGGTTTTTATGTGTCCCCTTCTAATTTTTTGCTGTAATGTTCCAAAAAGAGATCAAAATGTGCTAACTTGGGCAGTCAGAACTCAAAGCAAGTTACTTCCCTCACATGTATATATAGCTACAGATCATATTGAAGCCTTTTTATTTTTTATTTGGAGTGTTTTGTGCACATTAACTACATATTTTCCTCGTACAAATTCAGAATGTCATTAAATGGCCAACATCATCTTTTAGTGTTAGAAGAGCAAAAAAGTACTAACCTCGATTCGCCTCTGCACTTTTGCTTCTCCATCAGCCTCGATTGTGTCTAATTTAAGCAACTGCACCATGAGCAACTCTGTCAAGACAACAAATTCCTTGTCCGCGACCTTCATGCCATTTTGAACAGCCGTCTCCAAGGCAACGACCTAAAAAACCATAAATAAAAAGTAATTAGGTTTTCTTGGCCCAAGGTAATATGGTTAATTTTCTTTTTCATTAGTCTAAAAGGATTCTGACCTTGTCTGAGAGCTTGTCAACCTCAACCCTTACATTGGCAACAGCTTTGTAGGCATTTAATACATGTTGATTTCTCTTCATCTCCTCGAGTTTCCTCTCTTTGCTAGCCGGGTCTTCCAATAGTATCACCTTTGACATGTCTACTACACCCACCATGTGCAAACATTCCTCATCATCCTTTTCTTTCCCTCTAAACAACAACCTCTGCTCCTTAGGCTCTAGTCCAGTTTCATGGGCAAGAACCCTTTTGAGATCCCCTTCCATTAGACCAAAAGCGGGTTTTGAGCATCAATTTTTCAACATGAAATTGCAATTACATGAGAATTGGTACTGATTACTGAAATGTGATTGAAGTCCAAATGCACACATAAAAAACAAATGGTAATTGGTTCTATTATGGACTCAATATCATTCCACACTGGACGTGTATCATACATTGCAAACGTGTCCCGCTTATTCTGTAATGTTTGTTATTTAGCCTCTTTGAAGCATGGACAATTTTCAGGGTTTCAGTAATTGACCATAGCTAGTGTTTTTGTGAAATCAATTTATGATTAGATTTCAATGGATGAGCTTTCCAAATAATATGGGAAAACATGAGACTGGTATCATTCTTCATTTGATGTCCAAATGCCCAACTGCTAAACCAAGAATACATCAACATCACATAGAGGAAACAGAGTCCAAAAATGAAAATTATAATGTAAAATAATGATCTCAGAATGAGCCATCACACAAAGCACACTTTGCATTAACTTTAAGAACTAAAGGCAAAAAGACTTCTTGATGAAGAAAGAAACATTTCAAATTCCACATTGTACATCACCAAAACCAGTTGATCATTAACTTTATATATATATATATTACACAGTTAATCAATCAAACAAAAAAAGAAAAAGTGATGGTTACCCTGCTTTTAATCTCACATTATTAAAGCGAAAAAGAGAAAAAAAGATAGCATGAAAATGTAGAAAACTAGTAATGGGCATCAATCAACACTATGTCTAACAGAAAAAGCCCAAACAAAGCAAATGCACAACAAATATTGAATAGAGAAAGAAAAGAAGCAAAAGGGGTGAAGAAAAGAGAGGGAAATTGAAGTAATTAATTAATACCAAAAGTGGATTGAGCAGGGATGGTGATATCATGGTGAGATGAGCCATGAGAGACCTTGATCTTGATCATTGGACCTCCACAACCACCACCGCCATCAGACTCAACAACACCACCTCTCTTCTGAACAAGCATACCACCAGGCCTCAGCTCCCAATCAATGATTGGCTCATCATTGCATTTATACCCTCTGTTTTCAACACTACTACCTTTCTTTGAAGTTGTTGATGATCTTTTCATACTCACCAAATAAACTGATAGTTCTTGAAAAAGAAAAAAATTAAAAAAATGGAAAGAAAGGTGTGAAGTTGATGGAGAGAGGAGAGAGGAGAGAGGAGAGAGGAGAGGTGGGTGGTGGAATGGGAAGAGGGTTTTTGAGTAAAGACTAAAACAAAAAATTAAATATTAAAAAAAATAAAAAAATAAAAAATTGAAAGAAAGAAAAGAAACGAAAGGGGCATTGGAACCCACTGAAAAAGACAGATGAGTGGGACAGGAACATTTCAACTGACTCTCACGCTAGTGTAGCGGTTGATCGGTTTCTCTACTTCAATACTTGTTTGGCAAGGACGATCTTTTGTTCTTAAATAATTTTGTCTTTTTATTTTAAATCACTAACAATTATTATATTATATGAGATTAAAAATTTTAAGACATATTTAATAGTTGTAAGTAATTTGAGACAGAGTGACAGAATTATTTAGAGACAAAGGATCTTGGGCCTTGTTTTGGGTTTTGTGAGGTGCCAATTAATATCATTTGAATAAGAATAATGCTAGATGTATTAATAAAAAATGTTAGAGATCTCAAAAATTTTATCAAAAGTTCTACCAAATATCTGGTGTGAGACTCACGTGAGACCCACATTAATGTGGGTCCCACACCTATATGAGACATTTGGTAGGAATTTTAGTAAAATTTTTGGAGTCTCTAGCATTACTCTGTATTAATTAATGTACCAACTAATATATTAATAGATGATGTGGCATAATTTTAAAAATTTTAAGTATTTATAATTTATACAATAGGTGGAGTCAATAATAATGATGTAACACTAGTTGGTATACTAGTGTGTACATTAATTGATACATGTAATGTCACCAATATCAATTAGGGATCAAAATTGCAAAAAAAATATAATTATTAAATAGTGTAGTTAATGTGCTTTTAAGATGGGTTTGGATGCTTCGTGGGGTTCACAGGGCTTCATTTTGCGATTTCAATGGTTCATTTTGTTTGAATATTCATATGAATCGCGAAAAAAATTATATTGATTCAATAAATATATTTATATATTTTGATGACATTTATTTGTCAAAAATGATTGATAAAAATAAATTTAAAAATATTTTGTCTTTTTTTTTTTAATAAATTTGATAAAATTATAAAATATGATTATTAGATAAATAATTTTTTTTAAAAATAATTTCCATGCATAATTAAACAAAATGAACAATTCTAATAATTGAAATGGAGTCCGTAATGAGTCACAAAACTCAACAATACCTTGGCCCTAATTGACCAGACTTGTTTGGGGTATCCTAAATAAGTGTACTTTTTGTCGTTTTGGACTAAAAAATTGAGGTTGAAAATATGGATGTTTGGGCTAACTTTTTGACTTTTTATGAAAAAATGTGTAATAAAAAATTGTAAAAATTGATTTGTAGGGAAAAAGAAAAATCTTTGAGGGCCACAATTTTTGTGGCTCAAATGGCTCGAAATTGTTAAAACGACGTCGTTTTGGCAATTTTGATGTTGTTTTGTACTCAAAACGACGTCGTTTTGACAAATTCGAGCCATTTGAGCCAAAAAATTGTGGCCCTCTACCATTGCTGAGGGAAAAATTCGAATTGGGAGTTGTGCAGCCGTAATTGTTGACTTTTGGTAAATAGTGTTAATTTTTTAACTTTTTGAGTAACTTTTTGACTTTTTAGCTTTTTTCCAGGTTCCCAAACTTGGCCTTAATTTTCAAGAAGTCCTGACACAAAATAATTTAGCCCATTTTCCATTTTTATTCCTTACATTTAGTTGAGTGATTTTATCCTAAACCCAAACACAACCCTATCTCTATTTCTCTCTCTTCCCTTTCTCTCACTCTCATATTTCTCACTGGCACACCATCTCCTCCTTCTCCATCACCATATATGTTGCTCAGCTCAACCACACTTGCATCAACCACCTTTGTCTTTCTTCCTCGTTGCCATCACCGCTGCTCTTCTTTCATCATTCATCTGATAGCTTCAACACTGCAATCCTCCATCATCGATCTACCATCTTCGACATCGTCGTTGCCACCATCTTCCTCCATCACCGGTTTGGGATGCAAAGTATCCAATCAGTGCATTGAAAGGTGTTGTTGATCTTCTATAGAATAGTAACTGATTTGATAAATTTGTTACTTAATTCAGTGATAAATTTGTTACTTAATTTATGAATGATTAATTTGTTACTTAATTCAGTGATAAATTTGTTACTTAATTTATGAATGATAAATTTGTTACTTAATTCAGTGATAAATTGGTTGTAATGCCCCTCTCTCTCTCAAATCAAGTATGCTATTTGTAAATTTTTTAACCAATTCAACGGTGATAAATTTATCACTGCAACTCTGGCTGAGATTTTTTGCATGATAAATTTATCACTGAATTAGACTTTTGATTATTTGGCTTGATTTGTGATAGCGTAAAATGATGAGAATTATTCTCTAATAATGGCGTCTCATCTCTCTCCTTCATTCTCTTTATTTTTTTTTTCCCCTCTTTTTCTCTCATCGCCACTGGATTTGAGGAGGTGGTTGTGGTGGTGAGGTGTTGGAGATCAAAAATGGCCAAAAAAAATATTGTCAGAGGTTCACAATTTGAAGTTCAAAAATAAAATGGGAAACTAGGAGAAAAAAAAAAAAAAAAAAAAAAAACGTGCGAAAGTATAACAACAAGGGCAAAGTCAGGATAAAGAAAAATATAACAGGACCTGCCGGTGCATGAGATAGAAACTTAGGACCTAATAGGTAATATATTCAATTATTGGGACTGACTAGTAAAAAACCCTTGTTTCTAGAGATGAAAAGTGGACTTTGACTAACAGTGAAGTGGATCTAGAAATATCATGTTTATTTTAGAAAATTGTCATAGAACTAATAGTCTCATGGGACTATGAAACTCCACAAAAGAAGGGATTAGCAATCCCATGAGAGTGTAACAAGCCCGCGGGGGACCTCGCTACAGCTCGGACTCGATTTGTGTCACGGTTCTTAATCTTGAACCAAAGAGTCTAAATCCGGCAAATCGTTTTGGAAAATAGATTTTTTGAAAGAAGTGCCAAACATGGACTGCTTTGCCAGATACAGAGTCGCCACCTAAATATTTTATTTTTGGGAAATTTAGGAAACCCTGACTCGGTGCCAAAGGCCACGTGTCCGTCATCACCAAAGTTGCCTCGGCTCGGGAACTTGGGTACGATTGGGGAAGGTCACTTCGTGAGCACCCCCGCTCGCCCGGTCAAAGACCGGCCTCTACTAACCATGATATCTATATTTGAAAACATTGTGTGTTCTTATTCCAGTTATTAGCCTAGATTACAATGTGATGCTCGCAGCAAACAAGTATAGACTGGGCCGCCTGAATTGGAACAAAACATTTCATGTTTGTTTGTTTGAAAATGGTTTGATGGTGCTACCCGCAGGTAGGCTAAGACGTGGATTTGCCACCCTCGGGTGGGCTTAGAAAATGTGATTTTGCCACTATCTAGTGGGCTTAAAACGAACATTGGATGAACTGTCCCAATTCAAGTAACCCAACCTCCACCCACAGGCATTCAAGCAGTAATATCACGTAAGCAAATAGCCTCATGGTAAGCATGCTATCATGGCAGTCACTCACACACATGCAAGGATGCTAAAGCATAAAAACTTACCGAGTACTCCAAGCCAAAACAGAAGCTAATTAGAAATCATGCATGATCCTAATTATACAGAAATGCCTAATGCAACGCATGCAATAATGCAACTATAGCAGGCTCGGCTATTCTAAACATGGCATATGGAATGCTACAACTAACACGTATTCAATTTGGAATTGAGATACAAATGCAGTTTGTATGATGCGCCGAGCCCGGTGCGTGCAAAACAGATGAATGATGCAAACATGCTGTCATACTGTATGCTAATTGAAATATGCCCTATATCTAACCATCATAAGCGGGTAAATAAAAGGGAAGAAAGACGTGGGGTTGGAAGACATATATCACACTCACCCACACTTATTACAATTATGCCCTCGCACAGAGGGTCCAAATAAATAATACAGTCCCGAATGAAAGAATAATACAGTCCGAATAATATACAGATCCCTAATTAATTAACAAATTAAGTAAGAAAAACTGTAAACTGGCATGCAAGCCAGGGGCTACCTCAATTCTGCTCCGGATGATGGAATGATGCATGTTTGGGCTGCCTTGCACGGAAATCCACTGGGATGCCCCAATTAGCCTCTGTTTTGCAATGTTTCTCGAAAGGCGTGCCAGACTCTGAAAAGTTGTTGATTCTCTATTTTACTGCAACAGAGAGCAGGAAAGGGGCATAGCAATATATTTTACAAATATATGCATGCCTCGATCCTCATGCCACCAATCACGCATATCGATGCATGATGGCCGAGGAGCCGATTTGCACAACTCAATATAGGATGAATGCATATGAATGCTACAACAAAACCTAACTCCATCATGGATAATCCGGAGTGTCGGTGACTTGGGAATTGAGACCCGTTCCGTCGCTCGGAGTACGAAACGTGCCTCGTTTCTCGTGCCCGGGCTAACTCCTATCCCGAACACGATGCGATATGCATGATATGTATGAAATGTAGCTAATATGCAACCCTAACATACATAATGTCATGGAATGACATACACGCTATACGAGGTAATATACAACCGGGCATACACAATGCTACGGATGAAGTGGCATACGCAATGCAATAATGGGCTTACACCAACATGAGAGAGCCTCAGCCACACTCACATAGGAGGCCATTGGATGAAAATGAGATGTCTTGAAATGCGTGCACACGGGCATGCAAACCGAGAAAATGATATACGGAATGCAACAGAGCTAAAATGACATACACAATGCAATATGGACTTATACTAACATGAGAGAGCCTCAGCCACACTCACATAAGAAGCCGATAGATGAAAATGAGATGTCTCGAAATGCGTGCACACGGGCACGCAAACCGAGAAAATGGCATACGCGATGAAATGGCATGGAAATATGATATGCAAACATGCAAATGAATTTCAGCACTGAAATGTGGGGCAAAACAGTCCCGAAACATGGCCAAAGTGTACCCGATGCATGGAATGATCCCGAAACATGAATTTTGGCACCCGAAATGGCCTATAGCTACACCAAACATGCATAACTGATACATGACATGAAAAGGCAGAAGCAAGGAAACCTCAGAACTAACATTTTTCCAGCACAAAACATGGCCAAACAGCAATCATAAATAGGGCTAACATGGCATACGAAAATGGCTCCACAAGGGAGGCTATGAAGCAAGTGGTATATGCAAAGCCCAAATGGAAAAACACCCTTCTACAACACTGAAGGGGGACTAAAAATATGAACATTTACAGTAGATGACATCCCTCAAATCAGTATGCAAACATGCCAAAAATGCCATGCAAGAAATAGGCCACAAGAGGGTATAACATGAAGTAGGCCAAACATTCATCAAACAAGAAAATACCCTTCATGAAATATATCCAGGGGTCAAAATATGACCATTTCCAGTTCTGATGATGGCCGAAAACAGAAGCTAGATAAGCCTAAAAAGGCATGCAAAAATGGGGGCCAAAGAGGGGTATAATGGTAGGTATAACATGGAGGCCCCAAACAAGGTTGATCCCTTCTACAATGTTGTAGAGGGACACAAAATAAGTTTACTCACAGTTCATGACATGCTCCAAAACAATTTACATATAGGCCAAACAAATCATGCAAATTTACGGTAAATAGGAGAGATTATGAAGCAAGTTCAAGATAGGGGGCCCAAACAGGGTTGAGCCCTTCTTAAATGTTGAAGAGGGGCTCAAAATAGGCCCTCTTAAAGTTTACATTATGCTCGAAAACAGATCACTCATAGACTAGAAATTTCATGCAAAAATGTGACATATAAGATGATATTGAAGCAAGTACAAGATGGTGATCTCAAATAGGGTTGAACCCTTCAACAATCATGTAGAATGGTTCAAAATAATGACCCTTTCAGTTAAGGTCGGAGCTCAAAACAATAAGCAAATAGGCTAAGAAATTGGTGCAAAAATGGGCTACAAAAGGGGAAAGTCTACTTACCCTTGAAGACCAATACTTTGACTACTTCTTGGACCAAATTTGATGACTCTAATCTGCTGGAATTCCTCCCTTTGCTGCTGGAATGGAGTGGTGATGGTAGAGCTTGAAGATGATGAAGAAATGGAGCCTAAACTTGAAGTATATGGAATGATATGTATATATATGCTCAAACCAATTCTTGTAACCCTTTCTCTAGAGTTGGGAGGCCCTCTATATAGACAAGAGAGGGAGAGGAGAATCAAGACAAAAGTGGAGGGAAATGAGCCCTTATTTCCCTCCAAAAGGGTCCCCCGGATAGAGATATTTTTGGGGGAAAACAGCTACACAGCTGTAAGGCACACCTCCCAAGAAACACGGCCGACTAGGTATTTTGGTTGCAGGTGTCCGGCCGGCCACCCCCTATGGCCGGCCGGCCAAGGGGCAAAAATGAAAAGCTGATTTTCTGGCCGGCCACCACATATTGGTGGCCTCCCATGTGTCATCAACAAGACCCTGTGGTTGGAAATTGGCAACTGTAAAACAGGAGAGACAACAAGCCACTTTTCAAAGAGGTTCAAAAATGGAAAAAGGAATTACTGGCCGGCCATGTGTTTTTAGGGTCCTCCCATGCGTGTACAACACAAATATGTGGTTTGGGCTTGAAGAAAATGCTCCTAGGGTGGTCAACATTGGCTCGAAAGTGAGAAAAACGGGCGTCGGAGGGCGCCGGAAGAGCATAACTGGTTGCTGAGACAATTGCTGGCCTCCCACCCTCCAGTGACTTTCCTTATGATAAAACAGAGATACCTGCCAAAAATGAACAAAAACCGATGCAAAACGAGTGCTCGGGGGCCAAAACACGCAGTTCGGGGTCCCGAAAATAGGCTGTTAAGCACCGAAAGTGGCATTCGGCCACGAAATGGGTCTCTCAGACCCCAGTGTCCCTCAAAAGGGAGTAAATAAGATGTATGGCAGAAACCGGAGGAATCGGAGATGGTTAGGCGGTCCCGAACCGAGGCACACGGCCTGACGGCTCCGAAAACCGGGAACCGGGCTCCGAAAGGCAAAATGGCCTACGGCCACGAAATGTAGCCCACGGCCACTGAGAGATGATCGCTAGACCTCTCCCTCCCTTCAGGAAAAGAAACAGAGAAAACCGAGTCTGGTTCGCAAACCAAGGCAAATAGAAGAGGGTTCGGAAGTCCGGAGGCAGGGCTCGCAGCCGCGACTCTGAGACTTCTGAACGAGCACAATATGCAACATCGCCGAGTGCTCAATCGGTGACGTCTGAGTCTTAAGGTCAGTCAAAAATGGGGTGTCTACAGTTGCCTCTCTTTGACAGAACTCGGAAGTCAAGAAGTGATGGGAGTGAATGTCAAAGCCCAGAGACGACCCATTTTTGACAAGGCCGAAGACTTAGACAATTATACAAGATGAACAGAGATATGCCCGCCGGCGTGCCCGCAGGCAAAGGGGGCAAAATGCAAAGCGATATGCATGTAGCCAGATGTAACTTAATGATCATGAAAGTGCAGCAAGCTGTAATGGAGCAAGTATTCGCAAATAAATGCAACAGTTTTAAGCAAGAATGCAAAGCAACAACTACATTTCATGCAGTTAGGAATGCGGAGAATTATTCAATTCTCGTCGCGTCTCACACGGAGAAGATACGATACCTGCGCGATTCGTCTGGTGGTCGCACCAGCCTCAAATGAACCGTACATACAATATCGTGCCTGCAAAAGAGAGAAATTCAACAAGAACAATATGCCAACACATATATTCAATGTGATTCCTGTGATTCCGAAAGTTTGACACACGCAGTGTCGGCGAGTGAATGTATCGCAATGCGAGAAAGGAACGTGCGTGACAATGCATGCTCAAGCACAGAGGTATGGTATACCAAGAAAAAAATGCATGACAATGCAAAATGTTCATGAGAATGCAAGTTATATGCACAACAATGCAAAACGAGCATAAATCAGGGTGCCCATTTGTTGCGAAACAACGAGTAAGAAAACGCGCATTTCGGTGAAGGCGACTCGACTGCGGCCTCTGGTTCATCTCCCGGAGAGGTTACAACATGCTTAAAAAGGATACATTCTGATTTTGATGAGTGATGATGAGACACATGTCAGAAATTGCAGCTGAAGTTCCGGCGGAGCAATTTCGCGCCAGAAGGTACACTTTTCTTGAACTTTTTCAGGTCCCGAGAACTCCAATCTTCCTCAAAATTTGCAGAGGGCTAGGGGAACATGTGGAGAACATGGCCGGCCAGTTAGTTGCCCAAGGGGAGGCTGCCGGCCATCTTCCAAAAAGCAAATGGCCGGCCAGCCAGAAAAGGTGGAAGGCCGGCCACCTGCCCAAATCCGGGGCAGTTTATCTTTTCACCTCATTTTCTTTATATTCTCTCATCCATTCACTTTGAGCTCACACCCACAGCTGCGAAAACTTCTCCCCTTGCTTCCCAAACCATTTTTTCCTTCAGATCTGCACTTTATACGCGTGTTTCAACCCCCCACGCAAGTTGTTTTCGCAAAAACATTCGATTTTAAGCACTTTGGACCGATTAAATTTTGATTTCGGGGCTTCTTTTCTCATTTTCACCACTTGAGGTAAGTTTGTCTCTATTTGGAAGATTTTCTCGGGAGTTGACTTTTGTTGACTTTTCCATTTCCCGAGAGTTGACTTTTGTTGACTTTTTCCAATTTTGGCTCATTTTTGCTTATTTTTGCTCCTTTTGCAGATTTTTTGAAATGGCGGGTAATTTCCCTCATGG
>JAPPVO010000003.1:51803086-51928050 GCA_030407325.1 Camellia japonica
TTGTGAAGGCGTCCAACATGCACAAGTCAGTGCAGTCAGGAAGGATCACCTCCGGCTTGGGTAGGTAGAGAGTAATATAGATACTAGGATCGTAGGACACGACCCCAGTTTGGATGAAGTTGATTCTGTTGGGAGGAGGGGCTTGGTTATGTGGTGGGAGGGATTTGTGGTGACATTAGGTTTTTCGGGAGGCGCGATCACCTGCTTGTCAATAAGGTCCTGGATCTCATGACGCAATCTGAAACAGCGGTCGGTGTCATGACCGTGCTGTTGGTGATACGCGCAGTACTTTGCCGGGTCATGAGAGGGAGGAAGTGGATTTGGCAGTGGCCTCGGCTCTAGAGGCGTCAAATGCTTCTTCCTGATTAACACCCCCAGAGCTTTGGACAGGGGCATATAGAGGGGTGTAAAGGTTCTTTGGCCTCTGGGCTGAAATTTGGCAGTTTGGGTGTTACTTCCAGATGCGCCAGAGAAAGGCGTGGCTGTCATGGGTCTTGGGGGAGGGGGAGTGGTGGTGACCGTGCTCACTTCTGAAGCTCGTGCAGTTGCAGCGCCACTCGGGCCTGCGTTGTTGTTACGGTTAAATGTCCTCCGGGGCTGCTCCCGGTCCTGGTCGATCAGACCTTGTTTCATGGCATCCTCGATCTGTACCCCCATCTCGTGTAAATCTAGAAGGTAAGAAAGGGGAGTACGATCATCTTCTGCATGAGCTTCGGTTGGAGATTGCGCACAATCATCCGAATTTGATCTTTGTCTGTAGGCCTCAAGGTCATCATCGACGCCTTTGCCCTCCATTAGTTACAAAATCGGAGAAAGACTCCTTGGGTTCCTGCCTCGTCGTTTCGAGATCACGGGTTGTAATCTCGATCTGTGTATTGTACGAGTACTGTGCAACGAAGGCCTCAGCCATCTCATCCCAGCTTCTTTTTACATCATCTTCTAACTTCGCGTACCAAATGGCCGCCACACCCGACAAAGTTCGGCCAAACAGGGAAAGCTTTTGTGGTCGGGTTAGGCCCATTGGCCGCAGGATGTCTGAGAATAGCCGAAGATGGACCATGGGGTCCCCTGACCCATCAAAACGATCAATCTGTGGCATCTTAAATCTGTCTGGCAATGTTACGGCCACGTCGGTGTACCCATCTTCGATGTCTGGAATGGCCTTCACCCCTGCGATTTCTTGAAAAGCTTCTCCAACTTACTCAGTTTTAGAGCTTATGATCTACCTCGAACTCGAATGGAGAGTCCGGGTGGTTGGGTGTAAGATTCTTGGACAGTTGAGGCAGAAGCGGGGGCGGAGCCAGCCCCGTTGGAAGGTTGGTGCCTCTTGGATATTCTGGACATTGGGTAGGGTGTTCTGGGTGTTCGGGAGGGTATTCTGAGGGTTTGGCAGGGTATTCTGACCAGTAGGTGCCTGCTCGGGTAGTGGAGCCGCTGGTGGAGGAGGAGCCTGATGTAAAGCAGACGCTGCATTCTTCTGTTGCAGCCTAGATCAGCTCGGCCTGCTGGGCCATGACTGCGGCTTGTTGTTTAGAAAATTCCGCTTGGCGATGGCATCCTCTTGCATCTGTTTCATGCTCTCTTGCACCTGGCGCATCATCGCCTCCATCCCTGATGTATTCTGCTGTTCCATCTGAATGACCGGTAAATGTATCTCTATGGCAGACACAGAAATCTCAACCTAACTGTTTACTGTCAAAGTAGCCCTCTGTCCCAGTAATCCCTGCTCTGACACACTGGGCCTCCTCGATCTTCTTCTGATAATTGGGGGTAGAGAGTGGAACACTGGATGTCCGTCGACCAGATCCTCGGATCGATTGAGTCGGCGACCTCGTGTCCAAAGTGCTTGGGGAGTATCTATTGGTTCGGAAGCAATCGTGCTAAAAACTGCCCCTAGCAAAAAGATAATAAAGCGAAAAGGAAATAAATAACCAGATAAACGGGCAGCATAACAGCTTAAATTAAATACACACAACACACAGTTGGGCATACAACACACAGTTGAAAAGCTGAAAATACACTGTCCTCAATCACTGATCACTGTTCCTGTATCACTGTTCCCCAAAACTGAATCCGATATCCACAGACAACTGATTCTCAGATACTGACTGATGCCCGCAGGCCTGATGCCCAAACTCATAACTGATACATGCATTCCTGTAGAGACACACTCTAAGCACATACAGATAAGTGAGAGCCAAAACACCCTATGTTGGGGTAGGTTTCCCTGTCCTATTTTGTCAGGACTAGGGTTTACTACGCACAGCGGTTTCAAACAACCTATAAACGGGTAAGCAACCTGTCCTAGTTTGGAATGGTCACTATGGATCCGAATATGCACTAGGTCGAATGGTCAAAAAGGGTGCCCGGTAAAACCGGGGTTTGTGTTCCCATACTGCAGAGCCCGACCGGTCAGCCTTATGGACATGCCTTGACAAGACAAGCCTCCGGTAAACCGTTCAGGAATAGCAGATGGCCAACACGGTGTCCTAGGCGCACCAATGCAAATGCAATGCAAAGAAACACACAAGTGTAGTCAAAACCAGATATCATGAGTTCGAGTCAAGTTCTCTAAATCCCCAGCAGAGTCGCCAAAAACTGTAACAAGCCCGCGGGGGACCTCGCTACAGCTCGGACTCGATTTGTGTCACGGTTCTTAATCTTGAACCAAAGAGTCCAAATCCGGCAAATCGTTTTGAGAAAACAGATTTTTTGAAAGAAGTGCCAAACATGGACTGCTTTGCCAGATACAGAGTCGCCACCTAAATTTTTTTTTAAATGGGAAATTTAGGAAACCCTGACTCGGTGCCGAAGGCACGTGTCCGTCATCACCAAAGTTGCCTCGGCTCGGGAACTTGGGTACGATTGGGGAAGGTCACTTCGTGAGCACCCCCGCTCGCCCGGTCAAAGACCGGCCTCTACTAACCATGATATCTTATTTTGAAAACATGTGTGAGTTCTTGTTCTGGTTATTAGCCTAGATTACTATGTGATGCTCAGCAACAAGTATAGACTGAGTCGCCTGAATTGGAACAAAACATTTCATGTTTGTTTGTTTGAAAATGGTTTGATGGTGCTACCCGCAGGTAGGCTAAGACGTGGATTTGCCACCCTCAGGTGGGCTTAGAAAACATGATTTTGCCACTATCTAGTGGGCTTAAAACAAACATTTGATGAATTGTCCCAATTCAATAACCCAACCTCCACCCACAGGCATTCAAGCAGTAATATCACGTAAGCAATAGCCTCATGGTAAGCATGCTATCATGGCAGTCACTCACACACATGCAAGGATGCTAAAGCATAAAAACTTACCGAGTACTCCAAGCCAAAACAGAAGCTAATTAGAAATCATGCATGATCCTAATTATACAGAAATGCCTAATGCAACGCATGCAATAATGCAACTATAGCAGGCTCGGCTATTCTAAAATGGCATATGGAATGCTACAACTAACACGTATTCAATTTGGAATTGAAATACAAATGCAGTTTGTATGATGCGCCGAGCCCGGTGCGTGCAAAACAGATGAATGATGCAAACATGCTGTCATACTGTATGCTAATTGAAATATGCCCTATATCTAACCATCATAAGCGGGTAAATAAAAGGGAGAAAGACGTGGGGTTGGAAGACATACATCACACTCACCCACACTTATTACAATTACGCCCTCGCGCAGAGGGTCCAAATAAATAATATACAGTCCGAATAAAAGAATATTACAGTCCGAATAATATACAGATCCCTAATTAATTAACAAATTAAGTAAGAAAAACTGTAAACTGGCATGCAAGCCAGGGGGTGCCTCAATTCTGCTCCGGATGATGGAATGATGCATGTTTGGGCTGCCTTGCGCGGAAATCCACTGGGATGCCCCAATTAGCCTCTGTTTTGCAATGTTTCTCGAAAGGCGTGCCAGACTCTGAAAAGTTGTTGATTCTCTATTTTACTGCAACAGAGAGCAGGAAAGGGGCATAGCAATGTATTTCACAAATATATGCATGCCTCGATCCTCGTGCCACCAATCACGCATATCGATGCATGATGGCTGAGGAGCCGATTTGCACAACTCAATATAGGATGAATGCATATGAATGCTACAACAAACCTAACTCCATCATGGATAATCCGGAGCGTCGGTGACTTGGGAATTGAGACCCGTTCCGTCGCTCGGAGTACGAAACGTGCCTCGTTTCCGTGCCGGGCTAACTCCTATCCCGAACACGATGCGATATGCATGATATGCATGAAATGTAGCTAATATGCAACCCTAACATACACAATGTCATGGAATGGCATACACGCTATACGAGGTAAATACAACCGGGCATACACAATGCTACGGATGAAGTGGCATACGCAATGCAATAATGGGATACACCAACATGAGAGAGCCTCAGCCACACTCACATAGGAGGCCATTGGATGAAAATGAGATGCCTCGAAATGCGTGCACACGGCACGCAAACCGAGAAAATGGCATACGGAATGCAAACAGAGCTAAAATGGCATACACAATGCAATATGGACTTATACTAACATGAGAGAGCCTCAGCCACACTCACATAAGAGGCCGATAGATGAAAATGAGATGTCTCGAAATACGTGCACACGGGCACGCAAACCGAGAAAATGGCATACGCGATAAATGGTATGGAAATATGATATGCAAACATGCAAATGAATTTCAGCACTGAAATGTGGGGCAAAACAGTCCCGAAAACATGGCCAAAGTGTACCCGATGTATGGAATGATCCCGAAACATGAATTTTGGCACCCGAAATGGCCTATAGCTACACCAAACATGCATAACTGATACATGACATGAAAAGGAAGAAGCAAGGCAACCTCAAAACTAACATTTTTCCAACACAAAACATGGCCAAACAGCAATCATAAATAGGGCTAACATGGCATACGAAAATGGCTCCACAAGGGAGGCTATGAAGCAAGTTGGTATATGCAAAGCCCAAATGGAAAAACACCCTTCTACACACTGAAGGGGACTAAAATATGAACATTTACAGTAGATGACATTCCCCAAATCAGTTATGCAAACATGCCAAAAATGCCATGCAAGAAATAGGCCACAAGAGGGTATAACATGAAGTAGGCCAAAAATTCATCAAAACAAGCAAAGACCCTTCATGAAATATATCCAGGGGTCAAAATATGACCATTTCCAGTTCTGATGATGGCCGAAAAACAGAAGCTAGATAAGCCTAAAAAGGCATGCAAAAATGGGGGCCAAAGAGGGGTATAATGGTAGGTATAACATGGAGGCCCCAAACAAGGTTGATCCTTCTACAATGTTGTAGAGGGACACAAAATAAGCTTACTCACAGTTAATGACATGCTCCAAAACAATTTACATATAGGCCAAACAAATCATGCAAATTTACGGTAAATAGGAGAGATTATGAAGCAAGTTCAAGATAGGGGGCCCAAACAGGGTTGAGCCCTTCTTCAATTGAAGAGGGGCTCAAAATAGGCCCTCTTAAAGTTTACATTATGCTCGAAAACAGATTCACTCATAGACTAGAAATTTCATGCAAAAATGTGACATATAAGATGATATTGAAGCAAGTACAAGATGGTGATCTCAAATAGGGTTGAACCCTTCAACAATCATGTAGAATGGTTCAAAATAATGACCCTTTCAGTTAATGTCGGAGCTCAAAACAATAAGCAAATAGCTAAGAAATTGGTGCAAAAATGGGCTACAAAAGGGGGAAAGTCTACTTACCTTGAAGACCAATACTTTGACTACTTCTGGACCAATTTGATGACTCTAAGCTGCTGGAATTCCTCCCTTTGCTGCTGGAATGGAGTGGTGATGGTAGAGCTTGAAGATGATGAAGAAAATGGAGCCTAAACTTGAAGGAAATGGAATGATATGTATGTATATGCTCAAACCAATTCTTGTAACCCTTTCTCTAGAGTTTGGAGGCCCTCTATATAGACAAGAGAGGGAGAGGAGAATCAAGACAAAAGTGGAGGGAAATGAGCCCTTATTTCCCTCCAAAAGGGTCCCCCGGATAGAGATATTTTTGGGAAAAAACAGCTATACAGCTGTAAGGCACACCTCCCAAGGAACACGGCCGACTAGGTATTTTGGTTGCAGGTGGCCGGCCGGCCACCCCCTATGGCCGGCCGGCCAAGGGGCAAAAATGAAAAGCTGATTTTCTGGCCGGCCACCACATATTGGTGGCCTCCCATGTGTCCTCAACAAGACCCTGTGGTTGGAAATTAGCAACTGTAAAAACAAGAGAGACAACAAGCCACTTTTCAAAGAGGTTCAAAAATGGAAAAAGGAATTACTGGCCGGCCATGTGTTTTTAGGGTCCTCCCATGCGTGTACAACACAAATATGTGGTTTGGGCTTGAAGAAATGCTCCTAGGGTGGTCAACATTGGCTCGGAAGTGAGAAAAACGGGCGTCGGGGGCGCCGGAAGAGCATAACTGGTTGCTGAGACAATTGCTGGCCTCCCACCCTCCAGTGACTTTCCTTATGATAAAACAGAGATACCTGCCAAAAATGAACAAAAACCGATGCAAAACGAGTGCTCGGGGGCCAAAACACGCAGTTTGGGGTCCCGAAAATAGGTTGTTAAGCACCGAAAGTGGCATTCGGCCACGAAGTGGGTCTCTCAAACCCCAGTGTCCCTCAAAAGGGAGTAAATAAGATGTATGCCAAAAATTGGAGGAATCGGAGATGGTTAGGCGGTCCCGAACCGAGGCACACGGCCTAACGGCTCCGAAAACCGGGAACCGGGCTCCGAAATGGGCAAAATGGCCTACGGCCACGAAATGTAGCCCACGGCCACTGAGAGATGATCTGCTAGACCTCTCCCTCCCTCCCTTCAGGAAAAGAAACAGAGAAAACGAGTCTGGTTCGCAAACCGAGGCAAGGTATAGAAGAGGTTCGGAAGTCCGGAGGCAGGGCTCGCAGCCGCGACTCTGAGACTTCTGAACGAGCACAATATGCAACATCGCCGAGCGCTCAATCGGTGACGTCTGAGTCTTAAGGTCGGTCAAAAATGGGGTGTCTACAGAGAGACTTGGGTTTGCTAATCTAATCCCATAGAATTAAAAGATTAGAGGTGAAATGACCTTATTGCCCCCCATTTTACAAAACTAATAAAGTTACATATTTCATAATGAGAATTTTTACAGAATTTTATAAATTTAATCTTAACTAATTAATACCACCATGCTAGTGCACAAAAAACACAATTTATCTTACATATTCAATTTAATATCAATATATTAATAATCCTCTCACTAAATTCTACCTTACAATAATTCCATCTAATCTAATTCGACAAATAAACGAGACCCTCTAATCCATTTTTGTGAACCAGAGAGAAACTCATCTTTATAAAATATAAGTCAAAGTTAAGGTTAAGAAAGTTTAGAACAATAATATATATATTTTTTAGGGAGTTTTTTTTTTTTTTTTTGATAAATTCTCTTTCTAAGAGTTTTATTCCATCCAACCCATATTCTTTTTGACTATTCCATTAGATCTTATCTTATTCAAGGTAAGAAGACCAAAACACCCTCAATCTCTCTTGCACCATATTAATGTTGATATTTAATGTTGATGGTCATTATATTTTGGTAGCTCCCAGATATTAGGATGTTGACTATCATTATATTCATATTAATTTGAAATGAATCTTTGTCATTGTGTTGTTAATTACATGATGTGAATATTCATACTAAAACATACGAATGTGAACATTCACATCACTACATTAGATAAGAGAGAATGTTCACATCACTACATGTTGTGAATAAGAATGTGTTGTCAATTAAAAATATAATGAACGTTATTTTTAATGTCGTTGTCAATTAAAAATAAGAAGGTTTACATATTGTGAACGTTCACATCACTACATTAGATGAGAGGAATTTTCGGAAAGGTGTTGTGAACGTTTATATCAGATGAAAGAGAATGTTCACATTATTTTTAATGTGTTGTCAATTAAAAATATATTCACATCAGATGGAAAGAATGTTCACATTATTTTTAATGTGTTGTCAATTAAAACATATTCACATTATATAATAGGGGAATTGACCTATAAATCCCATATGGATGAATTGTGAACCATTTAGTCCCAATTGTGTTTTGATGATCTTAGAAGTCCTATTTGTGGTTGTATTACGTTTTTGCCTATAGTTAATGAGTTTTCTATTGAGTTGATTAGATTACGTAAGTGGCGGGGCTGCCACGTTATGGGAAAGCTTACTATAGCCTTTTTTACTTTGGTACGTTAAATGGGTCCACCCATATCAGCACAATGAAGCCTAGTGTGGGGCCCAATTTTTTTGTGGGTGCTAACTCCATCGGGTCAACCCACTAAGTAATTGAAGTTAATGATACGGTGTACTTACTTCACATTGTTTGGGGTGACCTGGTTATGTGGTAGAAGTTTCAAGAACTCATCAATCGCCGATGTTGATTGGAAACTGTCCACATTTCATCCAATCGCAGTCATCGACCCCCCACGGTCGTTGTGATTGGTGTTCTCATTCCAAACCATTTGCGAGAACAAGGTAATTTAAGAGATTTGTTTGGAGAATCCATTAGTTTCCGAGGTGGGTGTGGTTGGCGGGGGACCACATCGTGGTGAAGCTGATCAACGAGACAATCTTGTTGGCGGATTTGTAGGCAGTGTTGGTCTGGTGTGTATCGCAATGTGAACGGGATCTGATATCCCGTTGTTAAAGGAACCCCTATCAAAATCCCATCAAATCAGCAACCGTTTTGGAAAAAACCCAACAATGTAATGGGTATGTGCTATATCAGTTAGGGTGTGACTCGATTTGCACCAGCCAATTTGGTGGAGTGATCAATCGGAAAGCTGGCTGTGTTATTGCTACGCAAGTGTGAGACCAACCAATTTGCCGATAATGATGCCGCACAACAGTGAGTAACCACCTCCTTTATTGTCAAGTATTAGATATGTTGTCATACTTGGGTTTGTTGTTGTTTTCTGTTAGCGTGTGCATATGTTGGTGTAGTGGTGTGTATTTTGGTGGGGGTGTAATGCTGTAGGTGGGTGTATGGGGGGTGAGATTGGTGGTACTTCTTGTATGTGAGTTACTGTGGTTTTTGTTTGTGGGGTTGTTGTATTTTAGGGCAAATGTGCGAATGTGGTGTTGATTTGTTTTTTGTTTTTTTTCCTGGGTAGCTGTTGTTAGGACCGATGTGGATATATATTTGTGGGGTTTTTGTTTTTGTCTAGTAGGTGTTGTTAAGATAGTAGCAGGTTATGTGGTATGTGGGTGATGAGGGAGTTATGTGGCTTTATGTGGGTGATGGTAAGGCAAATATGAGGAATTTGCTGGGGCTTTTTTTTTTCTTTTTTTGTTTTGTTGCTAGGTAGGTGTTGTTAGGACTGATGTGCGTATCTATTTGTGGGGTTTTTTTGTTTTTTTGTTTTTTTGTTTTGGTCTGTAGGTGTTGTTAAGATGGTAGTGGGTTATGTTCCAAATGAGTGATGGGAGGGAACGGGTTGAAGGAATTGTGTAGTGTGGTCAGTGTGTTACAAACTTGTTGTATGTGGTTTTGTGTGGTACTCATGTGTGGGAAGGGAGGTATCGGTGGTGAGTGTGGTTGATGTGTGTTGGTGTTTGTTGTATGTGGTGGGTTGTTAGGTTGTTGTTTGTTAATTTTTGTCGGTAGGGTATCATGGCTGTAGTACGTTTGATTGGTGTGTTGCTGGGTGAGTGTTGGTGTTGGTGAGTTGTTGGGATGTGTGCCGTGTGGTTATGTGATTGTTTGGGTAGCAGTTTGGGCAGGTTACGTTTGGCATTAGTGTTTTATTTAAAAGCTCAAAATGTGTGGTAATATGATAATGTAAAGTATTCGTGTGTTATTTCTGTTGAATATTCGGTTTTTAATGTATGGTTTTTGTAATTGATTGTGTGTGATTGAAATGCAGATGTTGTTAGGATGTCGAGTCCGATGACCCAATATAAGGGGAAGACAAGAGTTGGTGGGTTTGCTGGTTTGCCATCTAGAAAACTTGGCACGAGGATAGAAGGATGTATCTTGTTCAAGCAAATGAAACCATTGCGAAGTGTTCCCACACCTATCAAGGATGTGAATATGAGGTTGAATTACAGGTAAAACATTGCAGGAATTGTGAAGATTGTATCCATATCTGGTTTAACATCAGCTCACTGCGCCTACCTAATGCAAACGCTGTTCTGGTTGTTGTTTGAAGCAATTCTTGTCAATGACCTAAATGAGCATGAATTCAGGAAGTGCGATGCGTTGGTGTATAAGATTATCCAGACGTACGACCCGAATAATGATGTGTTCAACATCGGGGGTGGGGCTTTGAAGTTGAGGGATAGTGATGTGAGACTTGTGTTTGGGTTGCAATGTGGTAGGCAGCCATTGGTCTTATCGTCAGGGCCTCGACCGCCATTTGACTTTATGCAACGGAGGTGTGGGAATGTGGCTTGTACCAGTTCAACATTGGTGAAGTCTCTGTTTTTGGATGCGGTACGCGGTACCAGTGAGCAAGACGTTGAGGATGTTGCGAAGCTGTTAACGTTGTACGTTTGTGTGAAGTTGTTTTTCTCAATAGCGGGAGAATCTGTGAGTTGGAATTTCATTCGAGTAATACCATGAAGTTGTACAATTGGACTTCCGCGATACGGAATGCTTTGGTGGGATCAATTAAAGAGTTTGATCGTACCCTTGACAAGGTGACTAGTTGTGTGGTGGTGCTTCTGGTAAGTGCCTTGTTAACATTGTTTGTTTACATTTGGGGCTATTTTGTTATTATAGGGGTGTTTTGTTTTTTAGTTGACTAGGCGTGGTTCTAATTTATGTAGTACTGGCTGTGCGAACATACCACGATTGTGGAACCAAACGCTTTCCAGATTTCTGAAGTGGAATGTGAGTAGCATGTTGGCTAGAATGCAAACCATTACATTGGCAAACGTGGATAAGTTTGAGGTAAGCCGTAATCTATTGGTTTTGTAGTATGTGGTAGTTGATTATTTGAATGAGGATGAGTGACGTAATGTGGTTGTATATGTTGGTGGCACTGGTTATATGTTATTGGTTTGTTTGATTGTGTTGTGTATGTATGCGCACGTACGTAACGATAGGTTATGGGTGTTGTCGTTCGAAAGGGCACAGCTGCGTGGGGATTATGATGTGCTTGATTTGGAGTTAGCTATTGATGACGGGGACTTAGATGCATGCCGTGCAAGTAAGGAAAGGTGTGATGTGAACGATGGTGTTGTGGGTATAGGGAATGGTTCCCACAGTAAGCGTGACTAGGAAAGGAAGGGCGAAAATGGTGCCAGCGAACGAGTGGTAGTTAATACTACAAAAGCCACATAGAGTGGATTCGAACCTGTGACGAAGGCGAACGAAGCAGAAATGACACATACTAAGGGTCCAACAGGCCCTTCCAGCATTGAGAATGCGTACAAATTAATCGCCAGGCTAGAAGCCAAGAACAAAGGCAAAGACTTTATGATCGCCAAGTTGGAGGACCAAGTTGGGAAGTTGACGAAGGCACTTGAGGTGCAAGCCTCCAACTTGTTTGTTGGATTCAACGGGTGCATTAAAGTAAAAAAGAACGAGATTGCATGGTTAAAATAGGTTATTGTTGAGTTGAAGAGTACCATATTCGGTCTTAAGGATCAGCTTGTTAGACATCTTGATTACGCAGTAATGGAGGGACATAATGCAGTTGATGTCGACGTTGGGTTGGATTCGTTTGCTTTTGGTGATGCGAAAAATGCTGAAGAGATTATTCATGATGTCACATAATGAGGGACAAACAATGTTGGATGTTGTAATGAATCTGTGGGTGCTGTGGTGGCGAGGCACGAACAAAATATACGGAATGAAAGAAGTGATGACATCGCTGTTGCCGAAATGGATATTCAAATAGATGGGGTAATATGCGTGAGTAACAAAATGGAGACGCAGCTATAGAATTCGTTTGTTAGGAAAATTAAGTATAAAGTTTGGCGTGAACATAAGTTGCCGGAGTATGAGTACCCCATGGCTCGTGGACGTGTTTGAAGAAGGTGGGTGTTTGTTTAAGAGAGCCCTTTGTTGAAGAGCGTGGCATCAGTTTCAGTTTGATTGAGTGTGATGGCGGGGTAGCTGATGATAAGGATGGTGGTAATGTGAAAATTAATACCTGAAGAAATGAAACATAAATTGAGCCTCACATATGAGGAGCATAGGGATGGGTAAGTGTTTCCAATCTTTATTTTATTTTATTTTTAAATGTGTGCATGATATATGAATTCGCTTACACAAATCTACTTGAGCCTGGTGCAGGGCCATCATATGGACTGGTTCGGGAGAAGATGTTTTTGTGTACTTTTCGGACATTCGTAATTTGGTTCGACAGGGTGGTGTGAGGAAATGTATGTTACATAAATTATGTGGGATGTATGTAATGATATGTCATTTGTGTAGTGTACATTTATTTGAGGTTGTGTGTGACGATGTGTGCGCAATGTGTTTGGCAGGTTATCGACGCATGTGCAGAGCTTTTATTGAGTGAACAAGACGTGTTGGCTATCGGTTTAGAATCCCCTGAAAAATCGTACTTCTTCAGCAGCATTTGTTTGGTAAGGGTGTGCGTGAGTTGGTGTCCGGACATATTGGTTGTTCATGTGTCGGTCTATTGGATTTGTTTTGTTTTGTTTTTTTTTTTGTTTTTTTTTTACAGGGTATGATGAAGAACACAAACGATACGTCGAGAGATAAGTACATTGAGACGCATATGCGCAGCAAGTGGTGTGCGATACATCCATTTCTCAATGTGGTATAGGTCACACTGGACATTCCTTGTTTACGATATCCGAAAGTGGGGTTTGGAAACATTTTAATTCAACGAGGCCCTGAAACAAAAATGAAGATACGCATTTCAAGGAGACGATGTTTTTGGTATTTTTTTTAAAAAAAATAAATGAAGAAAGCAATATGGTATGTGTTTGCGTACATTTTGGTCGATGATTGTGGCCAACGTTTATTTTTGATGATGTTTGTGGATAACTATGGTGTTGTGTATGGGGTTGTTGTTGTGTAGGTCAATTGTGGGGATGTGTTATTGTTGTTTTTTTTGGCTTGTGTGTGGGTAGCTGTTTGGGTTTTTTTTTTTTTTTGCTTGTCTGGTAGATGGTGTTAAGATGGTGGGGGTTTTGTGGTATGTGGGTGATGGGGGGGAAGGGGGAATTTTGAAATTTGAAAAGTGCCTTGCGACCATGTTGCATGTTTGTTTGAGTGGTTGGCATGTGTTTAGGGGGGGTGTGGTGAATGTGGTTGATGTGGTGTTGGTGGGTATTGTATATGGTGGTTCATTTGATTATTTTTTGTTAATTTTTGTGGTAAGGTATAATGGATGTGATACATTTGGTTGGTGTGCGGTTGGATGGGTAGGTGTATGGGGGTTGGTTTTGTTGTATGGTGTCATGACCCAAACCCGCCCCTATGGGTTTAGCACCGTAACCAGCCAGTAATCCGAGATTACCAAAGGCCTGCTTAACAGTAATACAGTAAAACAAAGTACAGGGGCACGGCGGAAGCCAATACAGTAATAAAACAATGTCCAATGAGCTGTGACAGTCTGTATGCAAAAAGACTTTTCATACATTTGTACAGGCAGTGACAAACAGTATGTACATTATATACAGCCATTCAGAGCAGGGACTAAAGCCCTATTAACACAGTACAGTACAGTTTATACAGTATTACAAACGGTACAGAGACAGACGGGGAAATAAAAACACCCCTAAGCCATAGCTTGGCAGGCTCGGAATCTCGCAGTGAGGCACAGTGGTTGGCTTGACAAAACTGGAGTTTACCCGACGCTTCTAGCATTGGTCCGGTGCTTGTACACCTACATATATATATGAGCGGTGAGCTAAAGCCAATGAATAACATAAAGCGTAAAGGGGTTTAGAATGAATGTCCTTACAGTAATGAAAACAGTTCATTTCAATCAGTATATCAGTTGTTCAGTACAGTAAACAGTCATATGTGGTACATCCATTAGCATAACAGTAAACAGTAGGTCTTAAAGACCGAACAGTAAATGATGGCCATCAATCAGTAAACAGTAGTGGTTCCAACGAGGGAACCGACTGAGATCTCTGTAACAGTAACAGTCAGTAACAGTAGTTGCTAAGGATGCCACAATACAGTTCAGAATATAGGACATACATTCATTCAGTTAACAGTAACAATTCAGAAACAGTATAGTTCAATTGTTCAGAAGATAATCATTTTTGAACATATCTTTACACAGTTGTTACTCACAGAGTTCTGGGCTACGGTAAGCTAGAGCGTCCCCTCGGAAAGCCAACCCTACACAGTTTACAGATTGAACACACTAAGCTACACAGTGGGAAAGTAATAACTTAATCCCTAAATTGCCTCGGTGTGGTTCTACATCTATATCCTCATTAAGATGCCTTAAACTAGGTCTAAGAATGCCTAGGATGAGATGATGATGCAAAGATGCACTTAGAAAACATTTTCAGAATTTTTCAGAAAATAAGGGTCTCGCTCGAGCGTGGCTTTCTTCGCTCGAGCGAGCTTGTCAAAACAGTAGGGTCGCTCGAGCGTGGACTTCCTCGCTCGAGCGGTCTGCAAAAATGCAAAAAGTGCTGGATGTTGGAAAACTCCGCTCGATGCTCGCTCGACGCCCGCTCGAGTGTAAGACACAGTCCTCGCTCGAGCGTAGGTTTTCTCACTCGAGCGTGCGTCTGCGTGCACCAAGATTCTGAGAGCTTAAAATTTACGCTCGAGCCACCATTCCTTCGCTCGAGCAGTGCTCAGAGTAAACGGTGGTCGCTCGAGCGTAGAATCCTTCGCTCGAGCGGAGAAGCCAAATTTTGGAATTTCCAGATTTGCCTCCCAAGCTCAAACCAAGCATTCTTTAGCTCAAAACTCGACCTCTTGGGCCCAATTTCTGGAAAACACATCAAAACTCAATATACAACAAGTTTCAAAGCTTAATTTGTGAAATCAAAACCTAAGGGTGAGTCAATTAAATCCAAATTTCAAACCCACTTCCATGAACATGATGAACATGCAAACATGCATGAATTAAACTCAATTCAAAGCTTCAATCTCATGCTCTAGTGAGCTAAATCTTTCAAAAACATGGTAAGTTCATGGTCTATTGTAAAAATATGAGCATGCATGTCCAATTTATGAAGAACTAGCTCAAAAAATGCAAGAGTATGCCATGCATGCAACAATTAAGCTTTAATTCAACATGCTAGAACTAAATCATGACTTAGCTCCTCAATTAGACATGAACCATGCATAAATCAACCTAAAGACACAATCAAGGGGATGAAATTCATACCTAGGTTCCTTAATCACTAGTCTTGAGGTTCAATTTGCCAATTATCCGTCAATTCCTCAAGATTCAAGCCAAACAACAAGTTGAATTCAATTCACTCACTTTCTCTCTCTCTATGGTCGGTTGTGGTAAGGAAGGAGCTGATCAAATGTTGTGTTTACATGTACTAAGGCTCAACATATGAATAAACAAAAGCCCACTCACAATGGCAATATGGTAATTAAGCTAACTCTTGTAATTGGCTTATTTTAATCTAATTTAATCATACTAATTCACTTTTTCAATAAATATACCATAAAATCACATAAATTCTCAAGATCGTAAAATGTCAATCAATATCTGATTCGGCCGCCGATAAGGCCTTCAATTAGCAGTTTAAACATAAAACATGAACAGATAATCAAACAGTCAAACAAATAGGAATGCAATTCAAACAAATACAGTCAATCAATCAGTTCCAGATTTCAGTCAGTCAGTCCAGTATTTCAGTTGATTCATTACTTATCATAATCAGTCTCAGTTAAGCGGTAATCTGTAATTAATCGGTAAGCAGTGGTGAGGGTTATTACATGTGGTTTGGTAGGGGGAGTGTGTGATACATTTTTATGTTTTGTTGCTATAGTCGATTAATGTTGCCGTCGTTTTGAATACGGGTTTAGTTACTTGTTCTGTGTTTTGTGTATGTGGCAAAAAGAGCAGGTGTTGAGCTATGTGATGTGCACCATTGAGGCAGCTACGAATGACGGTGTGGTTAGCACACAAGATGTAGTTGGTATTATAGAGTCAGTCGTGGATTGCCCACAACAGCGCCCAAAAAGGTATCATTTTTTTCTCGCTTTAATAAACATATTATGGATTATTTACTAATTATTATCCTCATCTTTGTAAATTATTAATTTCCATGCTTTGTTGCTTTGTTACTCATGTGTCTCCTCATGCTTGTTGCTTGCAGTCCAAACTGCGCAATCATTGTGTGCTATGTAATGCGACAATATATCTACCACGTTGATATCAAACGGATAATGAAAGACACAAACTGCATTGGTGCACGTGCTGCAATGGTCAGAGCATTTATGGATGACCCCGTGCGAGGCCTAAAGTGTGATGCAGTGGACATCAATGGTTGATATTGGATTAGTTAGATTCGTACTTGGACGTGTTTTTTTGGTTTTGTTTTTTGGTATAGACTTTGGTAATTCTTAATTTGGATGGAATGTGGGACGTTAATTATTTAACCGTGAACTGTGAATTTGTTGCCCTTAATCTACTATGTTAGTAATGCTATGATAGTGTGGTTGTTTGCAACAGATGTTTGCATCTTAATTTGTTGGCAGGTCTTGACGATGTTGTGCACATAAATAAAACCATATTTGTGTCGGTAGTGTTGTATTTGTTTAAACGTTTATGTGGTTACAGCTGCAGCTAGAGACGTGGTTAGCGTAGTATGTGAAACATTGGTGTATAAATATTATTACATCCGTATTTGCATGATCGATCGATGCACGTGCATTCATAATCTAAGGGTTATTATACATGTGTAACATGTAGTTGTGATGTGCGTTTGATCGGTTGTTGTTGTAAGCCTTTTTTTTTTTTTTTTTTTGGTGATTGTAATACATCGGGTCGTCATAAAATGTAGATTAAAATAGTAGGTGTACATGTGTGTTTATATTGTTGGTATGATGGAAAGAGTTTTATCGATATAGAGTTGGGTGTGGTTGGTTGGTTGCTTATCATTTTTAGTAAACTAGACAAATTGAACGTGTGTATGGGCGCCGAACTATTTTTTTTGTGTTACAAATATTCTTTTCACCAGTTATGGCACGTGGTGGGTGCCATAGGCTAATGGGTACATGATCTCCTTAAAAAACTTGTGCACATTTCGACAAGCTGAGGACACCCAATGTTTTAGTATGTTATTTTTGTCCATTTAATGTGTATCAAAGTTTCCTTGTGTGTGGTTTGGGTAAGATCTGACTGAGGTGTCACATGATGCACATCATGTTACAAAAGAAATGGCTTGTGCAGCCTTCAAAGTTACTGCGCAAATAATTTGAGCAATGTGGATGGTGGGTACATATTTTTTAATAGGGCGTTTGTTGCATCCGGGTTACGACTTGGTGACGATCAACTATTGTTATTGTCGAAATGATGGAATAAAATATTATGATGGGATACATCAAACATTAGAACTATTCGTAAGGAAAAACATAGTTATAAACTGTGAACTGAAATTGGGATCCATTCGGGATGGAATCCAACACAATGCATTGTTATTAAAAAATAAACCATGTGAATGTCTAGGGAAAATGAACAAAAATGCAGATGTTTGTAGATTGTAATGTGGGCAATGTCAACTTCGTCGGGAGTACGAGACAACCACAATAAAGAATAGTTTGGCACTGAAGTGGTTTTGTGCAATTCTTTCTGTTTTGATTTCCCGAACAGACACATCTGCCTACATTATTATTAAAAATATTAAACTAGCTAAGCAACATGATGGGCAGCAAAAATAACCATAAATCTGGGTGTTTGCAGGTTGAAATGTGGGCATTGTGAAATTGGTCGGGAGCACGAGATAACACAAAAAAAGAAGAAGAAGAGTGTGGGACTAAATTGGTTTTGTGCAAGTTTTCCTGTTATGATTTCCCAAACAGCCACACCGGCCACATCGTATTTGTTGCACTTTTTTCCCTTTAGATGGTATCCTTTTCTTCTTTGGCTTACCAGGTGGACGCCGAACAAATGGAGGGAGTATGATATGATTGTCGGGTTTGATTTCTGATTTTTCAACTGTTGGGATTGGGTATATTGTGGACGAGTATGCTAACCGGTACTTGGTCATGTGGAAAAAAGGATCAACCATGTCACGACCCGTTCCCCGTACCCAATGGTTAAGCATCGAGATGACCAGTAACTGAAGTTACTTCCGGCCAATTCTTGAACAAATCAATAAACGCGAGCGGAAATAATATTTAAATGAAGGTACCAAAATAATCGTTGGAGCTTCTATTTTTATAACAAAATTTATTGACCAAAAAGGCCGATATTTACATATAAACATAACATAAAAGTGCTGTGTGTGTCTATTCCGCAGCCCTACGTCTAAGACTTTCCAAAAGCTATTTCTGAATAGTATTGTTTCCTGAAAATTGGTAAACAGCTATAAGTACATGGCAAAGTTAGAAATATTATACCAAAAGTATAAGGGATAGAAAATAACCATGGATAGTTATGTAACCAAAATATTTAAGATAACTTAGTCTGAACAAATAATTATTTAAGTAGCAAAACTGAATTATGTAAATAAACAACCATAACCACGGTACCGAACAGAACAGAACAGAGGTCATAGGAGTGACAGTCAGTACAGAGGTACGGATTCAAAAGGTGGCTCGTGCGGATTATAGAGGCGGCTCTCCACAATAGTGTAGCACTTATCTCCGCACAGCACTTTGCTCGCACAGAATAGAGGTCAATGGATTCATACAGGTAGAGGGTTACAAAGTGACCAAACATAAGCCAATGTTATTTAAGTCCCCCAAGGCATGGGACTCCCGTGGTGGTACTTACAAAACATAATTATTTATAAGGTTATAGTCAAATATTCTTTAAAACATAAACAAACATATCCATGGGTTTCATTTTAACAAATAGGGTTCAGAAATTAAACCACGTAACTGAAATATTAATATAATTAATAATAATTTATAAAACATAACTTATATAAAACAAATATGGTAAATCAAAACATACGTAAAATATATTATGGTAACTCAAGATATAATATAACTCACCTTAACTTTAATACATCACTCTTTCTTTCGACTATCAAAGACCCTCTCGGCGTCCATTATTTTTTTCTTCCTTTTCTTCATTTCTTTCCTTTCTCCTTCCTCTCTTTTTTTCTTTCCTTTCTTTCTTTCTTTCTTTCTTCTTTTTCCTTTTCTTTCCGTCCAGTTCCTCCCTATTTATAGGGAGGTAAGAGCATTACGTGGCCCGTGTGAATCTTCCCCAAATTCTATAATAAATTTCATAGATTCATTCTTATATTTAATAAATATTTAAGATAATTACATTTGGGTTCAATTTTCTAATGTAACTATATAAATAAGTTAATCCTAATTAAATTACACTCTATCATATATCAACGAAAAATTAATTATTTATTTTACTTACCAAATCCATTATTATTATTATTATTTATTTAATAATATATTATCACATACAATCATAATACTAGTATAAAATTTAACGGACAACTTAAATTTTCGGGTTGTTACAATTTTTCCTCCTTTTAAAAATTTCGTCCTCGAAATTTGTCGTATGTGTAAATTAACCTTGCGCACTCTGATAAATATATATTGGATGATTAATTTGATAGAAAATATTACTTCAAATTTTTTTTTTACCAAAAACAACTCACTGTCTAGTTTTCAAAAATTGTTTTGGGCCAAAATGAGAAACAATCGGTACCTTTAAAAACTTTTCACTCGTTTTGTTTACAATAAAAATAAATAAAAATAAAATGAGAACAAAATGACAGAATCATATGCAAGAGTTGAAGGAATTTGAGATGAGTTTCCATTTCTTTTATCTGTGAACTTTCCACTGATGGAAAATAGTTTCAAAATTAGTATTTTTAAAATTTGAACCCACTTTTTAAAAAAGTCGATTTTTTTTTTTGAATACTGAACTGAAAATTATATATATTTAATTATATTATAATTTTGGTAGGTGCTTAAGTCCGACATCCTTTGTTCCTTTTCCCTCTTTTACTATAACAAATATGAATTATATCTAATATCCTTCACCAATTATGCGCAAAAAAAAAAATATATATATATATATATAATATATATAATATAATTAAATCGACTAACAAAATATAATATTTAGATACTAATTACCTGCTATCCTACTTCTTAAATGTGCGTGTGTCCTATATCCAATGATGATTTTCTTTTTTTTATAAACCATTGCTTTGATACCATTTGTCACGACCCGCTTTCCGTACCCAAGGGTTAAGTATCGTAATGGCCAGTAACTGAATTTATCTCCGGCCAATTCTTGAACAAATTAATAAACGTGAGCAGAAATAATATTTAAATGAACGTACCAAAATAATTATTGGAGTTTCTATTTTTATAACAAAATTTATTGACAAAAAAGGCCGATATTTACATATAAACATAACATAAAAGTGTTGTGTGTGTATATTCCGCAGCCCTGCGTCTAAGACTTTTTAAAAGCTATTTCTGATTGCATTGTTTCCTGAAAATTGGTAAACAGCTATAAGTACATGGCGGAGTGAGAAATATTATACTAAGAGTATAAGAGACAGAAAATAACCATGGATAGTTATGTAACCAAAATATTTAAGATAACTTAGTCTGAACAAATAATCATTTAAGTAGTAAAACTGAGATTATGTAAATAAATAACCATAACCATGATACCGAATAGAACAGAATAGAGGTCACAGGAGTGACAGTCAGAACAGAGGTACGAATTCAAGATATGGCTCGTACGGATTATAAAGGTGGCTCCCACAATAGTGTAGCACTTATCTCCGCACAGCACTTTGCTACACACCAGAAATCAGAGGGTCACAAAGTGACCAAATAGAAGCCAATGGTTATTTAAGTCCCCCAAGGCGTGGGACTCCCGTGGTGGTACTTACAAAACATATAATTGTTTATAAGGTTATAGTCAAGTATTCTTTAAATATAAGAAAACATATCCATGGGTTTTATTTTAACAAATAGGGTTCAGAAATTAAACCACGTAACTGAAATATTAATATAATTAATAATAATTTATAAAATATAACTTGTATAAAACAAATATGGTAAGTCAAAAAAATGTAAAATATATTATGGTAACTCAAAGTAGAATATAACTCACCTTAACTTTAACACCTCACTCTTTCTTTCTACTATTAAAGACCCTCTCGGCTTTCATTATTTTTTTCTTCCTTTCTTTCCCTCCTCCTTCCTCCCTTTCTTTCTTTCTTTTCTTTCTTTCTTATTTTTCCTTTTCTTTCCGCCTAGTTCCTCCCTATTTATAAGGAGGTGAGAGCATTACGTGGCTCGTGCGAATCTTCCCCAAATTCAATAATAAATTTCATAGATTCATTCTTATCTTTAATAAATATTTAAGATAATTGCATTTTGGCCAGTTTTCTAATATAACTATATAAATTAGTTAATCCATAATTAAATTACACTCTATCATATACCAACAGAAAATTAATTATTTATTTTACTACCATATCCATTATTATTATATTATTATTATTATTATTATTATTATTATTATTTATTTAATAATATATTATCACATACAACCATAATACTAGTATAAAATTTAAGGGACAACTTAAATTTTCGGGTTGTTACAAACCAACTCGTACAAGTCCGTTCCGCTGTTGCGAATGGCAACCATTGCATTTTCACAAGGGAGCCCATTTATCTGCCATTGGAAACATGAACACGTACGCCTTCCAATGTCAACTAACACGAATGGATGCGAGTGAACCTCGTACACATCATGATTTGCCTGGCTAACAGTCCATGATCTCTCCTTCTTATATGCTTTATCCAATTTATATTCCATTTTTGGACAAATTACACCAGACCATGTGCTCGATACCCCCCTGCGGTCAGACATCTGATTCATAATATGTACCCTGATTGCGTCAACCAACCTAGTGATCGGTAGATGTCGAGCTTCCTTTATCCAATTGTTGAATGACTTCGCAGTGTTGGAAGACATTTCGCCATATCGTTTGCCCTGGAAAAGTGTGGCAAGATATTAGAATTGGAACATAGTTATATACATAAGTTTTATATATAAACCAAGCTACCCAATATGATTAAGGAAAGACCAATTATTACTGAAATGTGCATTCGCCCAATGGCGTAGGTCTAAATCCTTCAGGAAATTTACTATAAAATGACGGCCAGATTGTATAAATTGTTCTAACTTGTGGTTAAAGTCGGCACCGTTGGTGTATAAGCGTATTCTCGGAATTTGGTACGAGACCAATACGATACGGATGGTTGACGTACTTCATCCTGTCTTTCAAATTCCTTTGTAAATGCTACATGCAAAATGCATGGTGTGATGTAGGGAAAACAGACGATATGGACTCTAAAAGACCTGCATGACGATCCAAAATAAATGTAATCGATTGGCCCCCATCAACTATGTTAGTAAGATTTTGTAAGAACCATTCCTAGTTTGTTGCATTCTCAGCGTCGACAATTGCAAAAGCCACCGGAAATAAACCTGCAAAAAAAAGCATCACCACATCACACAATCTAATGTGTTCAAACCCACCCCCCGACCCAATGGCCGGTACATTTTCACCACAAGCAACTCAAACCCACACACCTACACGTAACAAAAAATACATGGGATAACAAAACGAAAACACTAAAAAATATAATTCAAATGGTGAACTAACAAAACCTTTGTTCCCATCTCTTGCCGTGGCCGCAAGCAAATTACCCTTGTATCTTCTTTTCAAGAAAGTACCATCCAAAAATAATAATTAGCATCAATGGTTGAACCTGTCAATGCAAGCTTTGAATGATACGAACAACATATTGAAACGACGTGTGTTATTTTCATCATACTCAAGATTAATGTAACTTCCGGGATTATATTCCATAACAGCGTTACTGTACCATTGCAACTGGTCAAACGATGTAGAATGATCCCCGAATAGTTCCCCTTTAGCTTTCTTAACTCCTAACCAAGCTACACGATAACTAACTTGCAGTCCATAATCTTTTTGAAAATGATATTTGACATCCGTTGGGTGAGTTAATGGCTTGTCACGTACACATTCCGCCGTGACATCAACAACCAATTCAGACCCCATCCTTTGGTTTTTTGCAGTCTATACAGCAACCCCACATGTGTGTTCGCTATTCCATTTCTTCAAATAAAAGAACCCATTGACATTCATCACCCTGGCATGGACAGACTAAAGACACCCCCCTGACTTGTTAAACATACATACCACCGTAATTCTAACCGAGTCATTCTTTTTGAACTTGAATTAGAACCCACATTCAATAGTGTACTTACTGAGAACCTTACGACATTCACCCGCCCCGCCTTTAAAACATTGTCCCACATTACTAATGCAAGAGGCCCATGATTCCGACAACAACACCTTCCGGGCGTACGGGCAAAAATTGGGTAACAAATCTTCATCTTCGTCAACATCATTCGTAAAACCACTTCCTCCCCCATGGATGCATTTGCTATGTGAATTCTCAACAACACCCCTCTGATTTGCACCCCTCGATGACTCCCCCCGTAACTCCACCACAATATTAACATGGTCCACCCGGAAAGACCTGGCAAGACATAACATATTTTGGAAGTCCATCTCGTTTTCTATGTTGAACTTATTGTACTCGGTTGTCTTGAAGAACTTTGAAATGGAATCTGAAGACAAATCCCCAAATCGGTCACACACGTGACTAACCAAACGGCTAAACGTGAATGTCACATCAAGCATCACGGCAACGTTATGACCCCCATCACTGCAATGGAAAATAACAAACCATTAAACCCCCGTGAATATTACCGATTGTGTGAATGCAATTAATGAGATGACAATATACTTCAAAATAACCGATCAATACCGCCACTAGTAACGTATTCCTCCCATCACAAAACACGAATCCACACGCCACAACCCCACTCTACAAAAACAACACACCCACATAACAAAAAAACGATGAACACGTTACCTGTATGCAAAAAAAAGAAACCTATCTCCACAGTGCCACAGACTAAAATCACACCCCAATATGCATTCAAATACTCATTGAAAATCACTGCCCCACAATCAACCCCCCAACCCCAGCCACGGAATCAAAGGGATTCACCCATATCCTTACCAAACACGTTACATACAATACAGGGATAAAAAAGTAACAAAATCCCCACCCTCAACAGTGCATAGGATTTGGTTGTAAATATTACCATAAAATAGGACTGCTCAGAGTATTAACAAAAAAAAAAAAAAAAGGATCACTTAGTCCAAAACTCTCCTAAATGGGATTTCCTGATCATTTTTCCTATGCCTTGGTTCTTTCTCTTCTCTCTCCTCCACCAACATTAAATATCAATATTAAATATAACATTTTCCTTAAATATAAGGGTATAAGAGTGTAAGAAAATAGTGTAAATAAAAAAAAAAAAAAAGACTTCATGGAATAAAAATATAAATACATGAGACTAAGTAGGTTAAAAAATTCATTCATGAACTTTTTGGGTTAGAACACTTTTAAATGAGATTTATCAATAAAAATCTCCCATTTTTTTAGTAACTATTACTTATAATGCGACTTTTATTTGCAAATTGCACCAAATTTGGACACCCATGATTTTGTAATTATTAATTTTTTTTTTCCTTCTCACTTATTTGTAATTCTCTTTGTAATAACTATTACTTAATCCGAGTTTTTAGATTTTTATTAATTTTTAGTTGTTTTGAGAACTGTTTTGCAAATAACATTAATTTTTTAAAAATGGAATTATATTCTAAAAATTAGTTTTATTAGTAAAAAGTATTTTATATGATGGCTTTCCTATCCTCTTCTTTCTATGATTAAAGTGCATTGTTAAAGTCAACTGGACTACGGACCAAAATCTCATTTTAAGTGGGTCAGGGTAAATCATTCTGAACCAAGCCCATGAACGAGTTCAAGATGGGCCTTAAGTTTTCTTATGGTAACCTTGCATAGCAGCCTAATATTTTTTTTTTATTTTTTTCAGTTAAAAAAATTTTAAGAAATTAATTAGAAACAAATAGTAAAATTAATAATCCTCTAGTCCTGAGAGAAAAATAAATATCTAATGACTACAGTATTTTGTTTTAATTTTTAATTTTTAATTTTGTTGGGGTGGCAAGACTAAACTTCAAAATAGAAGTAAGCACCCAAATAACATCATCTAAATGGGCTGAAGTTGAACCCAAATCCAAAGCCCTAAGCGCAAACCACATTGTTTCAATCTAAGTAATGCTTGTATTTTAGGGAAGGGTAAATTACAAATACATCCTATATTTGATTAAAATATGAATCGTCTCTATAGTTTTGAAAATTATATTTCATCTCTAAGATTTCTAATTTTATAACAAATCGCCTCTTTTATTAATAAATCATCAAGTCAATTAACAGTTTTTAATAATGTTAAAAATTTGTTTCAATTAATAATTTAGGTAATTTTATTATTGTATAAGAGAGCAATTATAAATTTCATTTTTTTAGTTAACTCTGTTAAATAAATTTTTTTAATAATAGAGTATTTATATTTTTTAAATTATAAAAATAATTTATATTTTAAACAAAGCTTAGGTGTATTTGTAATTTACCCTTTAGGAAAAGGTGAAGAGCTTTTGGGGTAATAAAGTTGCCAATTGTCAAACCCATGCGGACATAAAAAGATTATATTATTACCAATAATTGCCTTTCTTTTTTGGACAACACATCAATTTTTTTTTTTATATTTATTTCTTACATGTAGATAACATTTTTCACCAATGTTGCATTGTTTTCTTCTTTCTTCTTTGTGTTACATTTTTTCCCTTCACTTCTTTGCTATTTGCATGTGGATATTCCCTGAATAGAATTTAGAACCACCCCTCCTCTCCCCCCCCCCCCCCCCCCCCCCCCCCCAAATTTTTTTTTTTTTTTTTTGGCCTATAAAAAATAAGAGATTGGTTTGTTTTCAGTCTGTTTGGCTTGTGGGTCTATTTGGGGCTCTTCTTCGATTATTTGATAGGTTCATCTTAAAGATATTTGTATGTAGATTATATATGAAAAAATATCATATTGAACCGATAATCGTAGTGACATAATTTTATCATATTTGTTTAAAAAAAAATAAATTCACATATGTATAAAATAAATATATTATATTATTGAAATGAGACATGTAATAGATCCACAGGACCAAACCAACTGGCTCTAAAAAAAATACATACATAATTCTTTCTCTTGACTAATTCATATCCAAACAATGTCTCCATCAAATCCATGAAAGACTTGGGCTATGGCATCTTGGTTCGGTTGACTTTTAGATCAGAGAAATGCTTGGTATGGTACAATATATTCATTGAATTTTACTCATTGAGAGGAATTGTGTCAAATAAAAATGATGAAAGTTTACCTTACTTCCTTATGTATAATTAGCAGAAGAATCCCATTATGCAGTATTTTTTTTCAATTTTTCTATTTGTGCAGAAATTAATCACAGAACATTATCTTAGTGTGAGATCTCATATAAAAAGTTGTGTCTAATTTTATAATTGTTTTATGTATTTCTATTTAAATGTCCCCAACTAACACTCTTCTTGAATAAACAATATTCCGTCTCACCTATAAATGAATTTTAGGGTGTCCTGCTAGTACTTTTTCTATTTATATGTATTAGAATCTATGTGCACTAAATTTGGACAATTTGAAGTTTAGAATCTTCGTGAATCAAATGCTTTGCATAATTCCATAATATCTACAAAAAAACACTGCTACACTAGAATCTTCCAACTTTGATTTTTTTTTTTTTTTTTCTAATTTTATATTTTTAGAGTATTCTACACAGATTGCATTGTTCCAATTGATGAAATTGCATTAGACAAGGTATATTAGTAGAGAGTAATGGATAGATATATAGAGTAGAGTCTTTGAGCATACTAGGAACTAGCATTTAATTGCACTCCATATTTCATTGTTAATTATAGATAAGCTGGATATGGAAAAAAGATAGAATTACGAAATCGACCTTGTTTGAGATCACTAGGTGGTTGAGTCTTTGTCGTTCTCTATTCATAGTTGGATTCTAACCCTAATCTCCACTCCCCTTTCCTTAAAACTATTGACCTTGTTCAAGACTTTATGTGTACGCTTTCCCGCTAGTAATTGAATCTTGATCTTTACTTCCCTTTCCTTAAAAATTAACCTATTTGGATTGACTGATGTAGAAAGAAAAGGAAAAAAAAGAAGAAATGAAAATCATTTGACCCTTATCACTAGTTTGGATAACCAAAGCTTACATAATTGAGTGAAATGAGAAAAATAATTGACAGAACCACTTCTCTCTCAATACCAACTTTTTAAATCTCACCAAAAATAGAGAGGTTTGGAGAGATAATAATCTAATTAGTAGACTTTTCTTAATACTAAAACAATCCATCTAAATATAGAAGAAATTAAGAGAAATAACATCACAAAAAGTTATTTTAGTCAAATAATATACACCATTTTCTTTTATTTTTTCTTACATATGCAATAATCAAATAAGATAAGATATAAATCATTTGCTTAAAGAAAAGGGGAAAAAAATAAGAGAAGAAAAACATTTTTTTTCTTCTTTTTTTCTCTCAACTTAAGTAAATTTTTTATTATTATTTAATAAATGGAATGTAACTATGTAATGAAGTTTTTAAGAATAGAAAAAGAGCACTTGCTCAATGAAGAAACTCCAAACAACCAAAATTTTCCATACCCACAAAATTGGTGCTTTAGGGAGTGGGTTCTACTACTCATGGACATATTATAAGTGCCTCCAAAGGTATCCATCTAGAAAAGCATGCAGACAACATAATGCATGCAAAGAAAAACACACAAAGCAGACAGATTATACACTTCTTGGAGCCTTTGTGCAGCTTACAATCATGAATTAAAGGGACCTCCACCTTACTAAAGTTTCTCTAAGCAAACTTCTCACCACCCCCCTTCCCATGGTGCCTAGTGGTGGGACCCTCTAATTCACTTGTGAGAGATTGCATTTTGGCACGTGTAAGCTTTCCAATTGGCACGTTTGGTTCACGTGCCTTCTTCAAAATTTATATCTAAAGTCTATAGTTCACAACACTCAATAAAGTTGTATCACAATTTTAAAAAATTGTCTTTTTGTAACTTCTTTTAATTTTAATAAGAAATTCTAAATCAAATTTTGTACTTTCTTTTAATTTTAACAATTCGCCTATCAGGTGTACAAACACCGCTAATTTTAATATATATTTGATTAATTAATTACTTAATGAAAGTGAATGGATATGAGGTAGTTGGAGCAACCATGATCCTTCAAAAGTGCAAAAGAAGAAAAAAGAGAAGTGAAAGAGATAGTTGGGCTTTGGTGATCAATTTGCGCGTGTTTGTTTGTGCGGAGATTAAGTTATAGTGCTTTATGCACCTAATTAAAGATTTTTAGATTAACATGGCTTGTTTTTTAGTGCTTTTAGTCACCGAGCCATCGTTAATTTTTTTTCATGGGTTAATTGTATTTTTTTAATCTCTAACATTTTAATTGTGGCAAAGTGATTCCATAGTTAATGCTGTTAGTATTTATCATTAGAACTAGAAATAGTTTTAAAACAAAAATTATAATTTATAAAAAATTTCTTAATTTTAATGATAAATTGACAACTTCAAACTAGAGGGATAAAAGGTGTTATTTGATTGGTTTAAAGTATACAATTTGCATAGTTACTTGGTGATTAAGAAAATTCATTTAATTTTGGCATACTTTTGTTAGTTGGGGAGAGAAATGTATATTTTGTTGTGTAGGCCAAGTGAATAAATCTTATACTAATATGTTAATTTATTATAATATATAAGAGTTTTAAAGATCAAATATTTTGGTCTCTAAAAGTGAAAATTTTGTTGCAAAAGACATTTAGGGACTAATTTTCATCGTCATGGGGATTGTCACTAAAAGGTCGTTCTAAAAAGTAAAAAATAAGGCTTTTAGTGACAAAATTTTAAAAATGTCACTAATAAATAGATTTTTAGGGACAAAATAATTTAGTCTCAAAATGATTTATTTTTTGAGACAAAAAATTTGGTTCCAAAAGGATAATATTCGTTACTAATATCCAATTTTGTTGCTAAAAATATAATAACAACACTTTTTGAAATAAAATTATTTGGTTCTTAAAAAATAATTTGTTCCTAAATTTTGGTCTCTAAAATCTAAATTTTTTGTAGTGATTGATTGAACTTTATCAAATATTTAAGAGATAATAAATAATTAGCAAATCATTGATAAGAGGTGAATCTTCAGATGACCTATTTGAAATCCAAGTTTACAATTATTTTTTTGTTATGCTAATTAATGATTTTGTGGTGGCGAATCGATCCACCTGTCTTAAAATAAAAAATGAAAAAACATGAGAGAGATCAGGATTTAACCTGAATTTAATTCAACCCAAATTGAAATAACATTACAGAAGCTTACGGAAGTGAGGCTAACATGTTGATTAATTAACAATTGATTAATCAATAGTTAATTAATTAATTAATCAACTGATTTAGCTAAAACAGAAACATATATGATCATATAGTGGGCTTTCACTTTCACTTTAGAATCTAAGTGTGTTTTAAGATGGATGGGGGGACCACCCCCAATGCCCAACACAGCTTAACAATTACAAATTGCAATTACACGCAGCTAATCAGATCAAAGATCATTGTGAATAGATAGAGACCTCTCCCCTCTTTCAAAAACCAACCTCAATTTTTAAACCCTAAAATCATTAATCTACTCCTCCACTAATTAATCTATGCCATTACCCTAATAATTTATTATATACATATATGGCACCTATTCAATCCAAACACAATTCTATTATAAACACAGAAAGAAACACATAATATATATGAATAAATAAAAATTTACAAAAACACAGTTCTGTAATCAATTTATATGTTCTTAAATTTATTCATCTGAACATCACACCTGGTTAAAAAAAAAAAATTTCACCAGGCGAACTGCATTTTTTCCATAACACAGCATTAGTTGAATAACAATATAATAAATACCAAACAGGAATATTAGTTTCTCTTTTAACTAATCTCAAAAAGAGCAACCCATGATTAGATTCTAAGATATTTAAGCCTTTGCCGACTATATAGTACAGATCTTTCTAATTTTTTTTATAATGTATAGTATCAAAATTAATTGGTTTGATGAGATACGTGTACACGTATGATAACGGAAAGTTCATTTTTTAAAATCAATTTGTTGTTTAATGTGCTGTTGATTACTTGTCTAATAATGAGTTTGCAGCATAATTTTAAATAACATTATCGACATAAATATTGGAACCAATAAATATTTATGTCAAAGTTTAAAATCTAAATTCATACTAGAATAAGTATGGATCGATATTTAAAATGCTAGAACTGGAGTTGGCGAACAACACAAAATGCTTAGGCGTGCAGCGTGGCGTTAGGCTGAGGTTATCCTAACGTGGATAGGCTAATTATAAAGTTAAACAATGTCTAATCTAAACGCTAAAGACAAAAACAGAGTCTATTATTAACCACCTTTTGTCTACCATCATTGTTTAAAGGCTACAACCTATAGCTTGATGTTGATCAACATACACAACATTCCCTCCCTCTCTCACCTTAGATTTATGGATATACAAATCATGAATTTCAAGACCCTTCTTCTTTTTTCTTTTCTTTTTTTTCTTTTTTTTTTTGTTGTGTTTTTAGTACAATATATATAGTAGTAGTTGAAGCTAGTAAGGATATATAGAGCTTGCTTTGCTTTCATTTCTATTTTGTTTTCACTCTCTATACTAAATAAAGAAGCCATTTTTTATTTTTGGGTTCTCTCCTCTCTCTCTATCTCATCTCGTTGTGCATATGTATGTATGTATTGTTAGAGAGCATGGCATTTAGGGGTTGTTTCAATATACGAAGCTACAATGGGCAAATCGATGGTGTTCGAGTGGAAGATCTTGAAAAGAGTTGCGAGGTAGGCCCAGCTCAGCATGTGTTCTTCACAGATACATTGGGTGACCCCATCTCTCGAATCCGAAACAGTCCGATGTACAACATGCTGGTACCACTTTACACACCATTCTCTTCTTCTCTCTCTTTTTTTAAAAAAAAAAAAAAAATCACAAGCATGTTCGGGGATTTCGCTCCAACTAATCTCATATATATGTTCATGATTGATGTTTTGTTAGGTAGCTGAATTGGACAATGAGCTTGTGGGTGTCATTCAAGGCTCTATAAAGGTGGTCACTATTCATAGCCCTTCTAAAGATGTAGCCAAGGTGGGTTACATTTTAGGCCTTAGGGTCTCACCACCTCACCGTCAAAAAGGGATTGGTTCGAGCCTGGTTCACCATTTGGAAGAATGGTTCATAGCCAACCAAGTCGACTACGCTTACATGGCCACCGAAAAAGACAACAAAGCCTCTGTCAATCTTTTCATCAACAAGCTCGGTTTCATCAAATTCAGAACTCCAGCGATTCTCGTGCACCCAGCGATCAATTTCTCTCAAAATCTACCATCAAACGTTGAGATAGTGAAGCTCAAGACAGAACAAGCCGCGTTTCTCTACAAGAAATTCATGGGTTCAATGGAGTTTTTCCCTCATGACATAGACAAAGTGCTTGGAAACAAGTTGAGCTTAGGGACATGGGTGGCCTATCCACGTGGCGAGGCCTCGCCAACATGTGAGTTTGGCGTAGAAGGGCAGGTTCCGAATAGTTGGGCAATGCTGAGTGTTTGGAACAGTGGAGAGATTTTCAAGCTCAAGATAGGTAAATCAACATTGTCTTGCTTTGTATATGAAATGTACTCTAGATTGTTCCATAGGCTGTTCCCATGCTTGACAGTGCCTCATGAACTGCCTGATTTCTTCGACCCATTCGGGTTCTATTTCATGTATGGGGTGCACCGGGAGGGTCCGTTGTCGGGGAAGCTGGTCCGAACCCTGTGCAAATTTGTGCACAACATGGCTGCAGAGTCTGAGGACTGTAAGGCTGTAGTGACAGAAGTAGGGGGTGGAGACAAGATGAAATTTCATATCCCACATTGGAAGTTTTTGTCATGCCCTGAAGACTTGTGGTGCATAAAGGCATTGAAGAATGAGAAGAAGATTACCTTACATGAATTGACAAAAGCCCCACCAACAAGAGCTCTTTTTGTAGACCCAAGAGAGGTATAAAAACAAAAATAGTACTCTGACTTTTCCACCTTGATTGATCCGAAAACACCCTATTCAAACTTGTGGGTCACGATCTTCTGTTCTCAAATTCTCTGGCCTTATGTCTCAAAATACTCGTTATTATTAAATTACATGATCGTATTAATTTACCTAAATCGTGTGAGAAATTTAAGATATAAAAATTTTAATAATGGTGATAAATTAAAATTTGATACCGAGAATTTGGTGCGCACCTTGCACTACAATTCTATTCCATTGTCTCAAATCATTCAGTAGCATTGAATCATGTAATAATCTACTTAAATCAAATGAGAATTTTGAAGTATGAAAATTTCAATAATTGTGAGTATTTTAGAACATGGGAATAAATTGACATTTAAAGAACAGGAGATAGATCAAAATTTGATATGGAGAATCTCGTGCCAACCCACCTCATGTATTGTTTGATACGAAAGTTTAAACAACGACGAGTATTTTAAAAACAAGAATATATCCAAATTTGATATAGAGAATCTTTTGCGCACCTCGTATTGAAATTATGTCTCACTATGTCAAAATATTCACTACCGTTGGATAATATAAGAATTTATGAAAAAAAATTAATAATTATGAACATTTTAGAATAGAGAATAAATTGAAATTTACAGAAGAAGAATAACTTGAAATTTAATACAGAGGATCTCGTATCCACCCAGCTCATGTATTGTTGTTCGATATGTCCATATCCAAATCTCATGTGGTAGGGGGGGCTTTTCTCTCCCGTTCCTTTCACATCTGTGACACAATATCTCAAAAGATTTCCCTAACTGGGTGCCCCCCTCTGGGTCATGTCTTTGTTGGTAAATCCATCTTTTTGCCTAGCTTGTGACTTGGACTAATCAATCAGGGCTTAGTGGTCCATCTTTGTAATTTGTCCCATCTATTACTCACTCACTCACTCATTCACTTAGGTTAAATTAAATCAAACCAGGCCATCACAGCAGTACCTTCTCGTTGCATCTGTTTTGACATTATAATTATTATGATTTAAAACATCAACTAGTATCGTACCATAATGTAATTTTCATTTGAAATGAAAGAATAAGAACAAAAACACAAGTGGGTTGATTTGATTATGGGCTAATTAGGGCAGCTGATTTTCTTGACTTTCCATGGCCATAGTTAATGTTGACAAACAAACGTACAACTTTTGGTTATAGGGTTTTATTTTAAGTAATAACTAGTCATGGGTTTGATTTCAAGATTAGACAAAACAGCATGAGCTAGCTAGGTTTGTGTTCTCTTCTACCAAAGAAGGAATATGAGCCTTAGAGCCTCTCTATTCATTCATTCACTGTCAATTCCTTTCTGATTGAAACACGCCAACTACGACTTCTTAACAGATGATATCATAATTATGATTAGTATGGTGATGGTGGTGACAATGTTGGGGGAATAATTATTCAATATTCCCAGAGTTTAAATAGTGCTCTCAAGTAGTCTCAAACCAATATCCTTGTTAAGAATTTTATTAGTGGAATAATGCTAATACACTATGTTAGATGGTTAAGAGATAATAAATAACTAATTTATGCTGCGTTTGTTTCATTAGAACAACATAAAATATTGTTTATGAAGTTTTTGAAGAATAGTTTTCCTTTGTTTGGTTGTATCGTTGAAAATTAATTGTAGAATTAGTGGTGATGGCGATGACCGTGGTAGTGTAGTGGTATTGATAAGATTTTAATGCAGAAGATATTCTCCACTTTATAAAATTAAAAAATATTATTTATTCAAAAATACTTGTTTGTTGACCATTAAAAACGTTTTTAGTTAACTATTATTTTTCACTGTACAAAACATATTCTTAAATAAACAGAACATTAATGTGCTATAAAAAAAAAAAAAAATCATTTTAGTAGTTTTACGTAATAATATCATATAGTATTCTAAAATTACTCAATAATTTTTTAAGTCGGTGACGATGGTGATATTTGCAAAAGGCCAATCAGGGAAAAAACATAATATTCTAAAAAGGACATAGTAGATTTGAGAAGCTTTTTCATGGATGCGAGAAAAAATTGCAGTGAGTGGGGGCATGGCATCAATATCAATTCATGATGAAGGAATGGTTTATATGATTTAGCGGCTTTATTTGTCATATTCTTCATCCATACTTTCATTATTATTTTTTTTCCCTCTCTCTATATATATATAGTATCTTCATTGTAATTTGTTGGGAATATTTAGGGTGTGTTTGGTAATGTTTACGTTTCAGTTATATTTACAAAAAATTTTATAAACTGTTTTTGTTATTTTTTGTTTATTTTTAGAAAAACATAAACTACAAACGCGTTTGGTAATTGATAAAATGTTTAAAAAAATTTTAAAAATATAAAAAGAGTGAGAAATGGCAAGTGGTGGCGGAAGACGGTGGTGGAAAGTGGTGACGGTGGGTGGTGGGTAGCTGGTGGTGGTAGCTGGTGGCGGTGGGTGGTGGTGGTGTGGTGGTGGGTGACGGTGGCAGGTGGTGAGTGGTAACGAGTGGGTGGTGGTGGTGGTGGTGGCAGGTGGGTGGTGGTGGCGGGTGGGTGGGTGGGTGGGTGACGGTGGCGGTGGTAGCGAGTGAGTGGGTGGGTGGTGGTGGTGGCGGTGGCGGGTGGGTGGCGGATGGCAGGTGGTGGTGGGTGGTGGCGGATGGGTGGTGATGGTGGGTGGGTGGGTGACGGTGGGGGTTGGTAACGAGTGAGTGAGTGCGGGTGGTGGTGGCGGTGGGTGGATGGTGAGTGGTGGTGGCGGTGGGTGGGTGGGAGATGGTGGCGGGTGGTAGGTGGTAGCGAGTGGGTGGTGGTGGTGGTGGGTGGTGGTGGCAGGTAGGTGGCGGGTGGGGTGGTGGCGGTGGGTGTGGTGGCGTGGTGGGTGGCAGGTGGCTGGTGGGTGGGTGGTGGTGGCAGGTGGTGGATGGTGGTGGCAGGTGGTGGTGGTGGCATGTGGTGGATAGTGGTGGCAGGTGGGTGGTGAGTGGTGGTGGCGGGCGGTAGATGGTGGGTGGGTGGGTGGTGGTGGCAAGTGGTGGATGGTGGTGCAGGTGGGTGTGTGGTGGCATGTGGTGGATTGGTGGCAGGTGGGTGGTGAGTGGTGATGGCGGGCGGTGGATGGTAGTGGCGGGTGGCGGTGGATGGCAGGTGGGTGGTGGTGGTGGTGGTGGCGGTGGCGGGTGGTGGTGGTGGTGGCAGTGGGTGGCAGGTGGTGGTGGCTGGTGGTGAGTGGTGGTGGCGGGTGGGTGGTGAGTGGTGGTGGTGGCGGAAGACGGTGGTGGAAAATGGTGGCGGGTGGTGGCTAATGTTGGGTGGTAAAAAAAAAAAAAACTGAAAACTCAAAATGGAAACACATTTTTTGTGTTTTCATTTTTTAGCCAAATTTATAAACTGAGACCACTGATTTATAAATCAAACATTTTACCAAACAAGTTTTTATTTGAGTTTTTTAAATTTTTGTAAATATAAACAGAAAAATGAAAACGTAAGTGTTACCAAACGGCACCTTAGTATCTTTATTTATCATATTCTCCATCCATACTTTCATTATTATTTTTTCTCTCATATGTATATGTAGTATCTTCATTGTAATTTGTTGGGAATATATTTTGAAGAATAAAGTGTATTATCTATTTTTAAATAATAACAGGTTTACATATATACTATATCTATATCTATTTTTAATAATAACAGGTTTACATATATACTATATCTATATATCTTTAAAAATTTATCTAAAAAAGTGTCAAAACTCTAAATAATAGAGATTATTTTTTGTTCATTGGGAAACCTTACATGGTATGCTAACTTAATATTAATTAATTAAAACAAGACTCCTCAATAATAATAGGTTTACTTAATTTTTTTGTGAACTGAAACATTATTGTTGTGTTCAATAACGGAGTCAGAAAATTAAATTAGAGAGGACACTTATTAATTACAATATCGAAAATTTTTATAAAAATATTTCACTCAAGTTTTTATGATTTATTTCGAGAAATATAAAAAAAAAATAATGTTATTTGTAACTAATGTATCATGGACAATATAAAAAAAAAAATGGATATAAGCCTTAAAATAAATTATATAATGATAAAAAAAATTTATACAAAATTTGATTAAAAATTTAATATAATGATAATACTACTTTATCATTGATACGTGATATCACATTCATTAATATGTGAACCTTACATGTCAAATGTAACTAACAATCCAATAAATTTCATATATTTATAGTGAAATTATTTATACTTGCATGTCAATAATAATGATATCACCGTTATATTAAAAAAATTTCATAGATAATATGGTTTATAATAGTCTCTTCATTTTCAATTAAAACAACCATTATTGTTCTCATAATTTTTAAAATGTCATTGACATTTCACTCTAATAATGTTTTTTTAATATTTTTATTTAAAATATTTTCTTTATATTTTCAAAAAAAATTTAAAAAAAATCCCAAAATCTAAGGGAGGCAGGTGACCCCCTTGGCCTTTACTCCCTCCGCCACTGATTGTGTTTGGTTAGAGGATTTAGAAATAGATTGAGAAAAAATGTATGAAATTAGACAAAATATATATATATTTCATTCATATTTCATTTACCTTTTTTCTTTTCTTTTTTTAAATTTCTTTTTAAATCTTCTAATTAAACATAACGTAAATGTCTCTATTTTCTTCTTTAAGCTATTTTTTATATTACGTGATAAGTCACTCTGATAAAATAATAATAATAATTTAAGTGAATTTTTAGTTTTTTAAAAAATCTATAATATACATTATACACAAAAAAAGATTATAATCTTAAATGATTTGAGAAATTTTCCAACCGACTTTGGCTAGTGGAGCAGAGAATAATAAGATTGACAATAATGAGCCATTTGAGAGATATGTCGTACGTGTCCTCTTCAGTGAGAAGACACGTGTCCTCTCTATCGCCCTAACCTCTATTCTCTGGTGTTAATAGACCCACTTAATAGCTTATGATTGGTGGCTAGGTGTACCCTATTCATGGAAATTATTTAATAATTTCAGAAGATCACATTGCTATATTTCAAATTAATCATCAATTATTTAGTTTTCATTTTACAGCCGTGCTATAAATCCTGGGGGTCGACTCCCAGTGAGGTGGCAGGCCGTGATTCGCTGAAAACCAAAAAAATAAAAAATAAAAAATAGTTTTTTTTTTTGGCCAATGGGAGGGCAACACACACGACCCCCAGTGACCCCCACTGGGGGTCTGAGGCATTTTTGTTCATTTTATTTTCTCATTCTTAACATAAATCGTGAGCCTCTATCCCTTTCTACTAATCAAAATTTTATGAAACACCACATATCTATATTTCAAAAATACTGAATAATCACGCTCAATACCTAATGAAACTTGAATTCCAAAAATCTGAAATTTTATTTCTTCTTTTGCTAAGCCTATAGGATTATTATCATCTTGATGTGTAGGCTTAGAGCCTTTTCAATCATGCAAAAAGTATATAAAATTGAGAAATGAATATTATGTGGTGTTTTAAAAAGTTGGTAAAAAATTAATTTTTTTGACTTTTTTCTTTTGTAATTTTTTTAGTTTTTTTTGTGCTAAAAAAGCTAGCTTTTTTGTGGTTTTTTTTTTGCGATTTTTTTGGCTTAAAAAGCTAAAAAGTTAAAAAATTAACTTTTTTCTATGTACCCAAAACATATGTATTTTTTATATATTAGAGATCTTAATTTTTATTTTTTTTTTATCAAAAGAAAACTATTGACCTCCTAACTAAATACAAACTAAATTATTCATAATTTATTGAACATATTGTTGCACTAAGGTCTTCTGTCAAGTCAGAAATGTAACTGCCATCTCCAAATTGGTCTGGAAGGGTGAATTCTAAAAACTACCCATAAAAAATGATTTTTTTTTTAATCAGCGAAAGTGAGTTGATAATAGTTAGATTAGCACATATAAGAGCCTCTTCACACTTTTAAAAAACGAAGTGCTTACCTCCTAATTTAACTCCTCTTTAAAGAGAGTTTAACCCATAATTTTCGCTTGGAACTAAACCCTTAAATGACCAAATATGATTCAACTAACTTCTCAGGTCAGTATGAAATTTATATATCACTTGTTTTTCCACTTATTTTATATTACCTGATTATATGGCAGGATATTATTTATTTTCATTAATTATTCAATAATTACCTCCGAACAACATAATCAATTACAAGTATCTAGGTAAGAAGTGATATAATTTCTTAATAATTTTTCTCACCTCAGAGACCTATATAAAAAGTTTTTAAAAAAACAAAAACAAAGAAGATGAATTTGTTGTGAAGTTGTAAGTTGGAGATTACCAAAAATAATTAGCAAAATTTTGGGTCAGAACCGTGAGAAGATCTTCAAATTCACATCAGATTGGGATGGGCTTTGTGTCTTCTGTTTGAAAAGGTCTGGCTCATTATCTTGGGCCTAGATAATAGTAGACATAGCCCAGTCCAAAAGCTTCCATGAATCCCTTTGGTTCTAATGTGCTTCACACCCAACCCACCAAAAAAAAAAAAAGAGTTGGGTTCCAAACACTAGAAAGTTTCAGACCCAAAAAACAAAAATTGGCCCAAGTGTTTTATTCCATTAAAAATAATATGTTTAGAAATAATTTGTTGATCTTTTATGGAAAAGTATTCACTCTATTTGGTTTTCATTTTCAGAATTTACTTTTTAAAAAATTTTACTATTTCGTTTTTTGTATTTTTTTGTTTTTATTATTTTTTAATATTTTAAGTAATTTTTTTTTAATTTTTAGACACACCTAACATAAATAAACTTAAAAAGTATAATATTTGTGAAAAAAGTCTTTAAAAAATCCACTAAATACCAAAAATAACAAAAAAAAAAAAAGAGTACATTTTTCATATTTTTGTGTATTTATTAATTTTTTAAAATATTTTTTCACAAATATTTTACTATTTAGATACATCTAAGTAAGGTGCATATAAAAAAATAACTTAAAACTTTAAAAATATTCACTAAAATTAAAAATAAAAAAACATGAAAAATAAAAAAACTTAATTTCCAAAAAATTAAATTTAGAAAATTAAAACCAAACACACTGATTGACTTTTTTTTGGTATGAATTAAAAACTTTTGACATTTTAACTTTTTTCTATGATTTATTTTTAAGGTAGAGATAATGCGAAAATAATTAATTCTCTTTCACATGTCAATATATTTTTATATACATTTTACGTATACATCACAATTACTTTTGTACGAGTATGAAATTATCTTCTCGTATAATCCTATTGATCAAGTCTGCGTTCCTCCAAACGTCGTCGCTTTATTCCCTGAAAATACAAACATGAGCTAGCCGGCGGGTGTGTGCCGAATATCCCTCCGATGCCTAAGTCAACAAAATAGTCAAAAGCTCTGTGTATTCGAGAATTAAAGTTGTGTTACCTCTACATAGGTTATGTTGTGAGCTTTTAGAGGTTCCGCATAGCACAATCCTAGTAGGACTCTTATTCCTCCATGTAGAGTTCTTCTAGGAATCACATTCCTGAAAGATAATGCTTATCCTTCAACACCCCCCTCACTGCTTAAACCAAGTGAGATGGTTTTACCACGGTTGGATGACAGTACGACCGAGCTAACACTAGCCCTTTGTCATACTTAATCTAATGTCTTCGCATGCAATAGATAGCTCGGCTCTCCTTTCACTTGTACCTCGGTTTTGGCCTGTTAAGACTGAGCTAACTATACCAAGCTTCGACCGAGCTAACAAGAGCAAGGTCCTTCGCAGGACGCCCAAATACCTCATCTCTGAATACTTTGACCGAGCTAATCACCACTCCGACCGTGGTGACTGTAGCCATATTTGGACTGAGTTAACTACAAGGTCCTCTACACTCAGCCCTTTTTACCTCGGCCCATAGAATGGCCCATTACCGCGCCTTGGCCTAGCTCGGCCCTAATGCACATAAAAACTCCCTCTCAATTGCCCCTTAATTCCATCTGCGTAGCTTGATTGGGATTACCTGTTACTAGCCGAGCTAAAAACTTTAGCCTTTCAACCGAGCTAAATTGACATCGGGCTACCGATTGATTCGGTCAAAAAATGTCTTTTCAGTCGCTGCATAACTGAATCACTTACGATTCCCTTTGACACGTGGCTAGCCTCTATTGGTTGAGTACAACCGTCGACGCCGACTTCGTATCTCGCGAATTTTGAACAGTCTCGCCTTTTTCACTATCTTTACACAAAAATATGTTTTGAACCAACCATTTCTACTATTCATCATCTTCTTTCTCTACCTTCTGAGCCTCCATTTTTCCTCAACACTGCATCTGCAAAGCTCGTGTTCTCTACTAGTGCCGTTTCCATCTTTGATTCCAAGATCTTTGAACTGGTACGTGGCTCAAACCTTTTTCTTTTTCGTTCATTTCGTATTGTATTGTAATACATAGCATAGTATATATGTTTTCCAAAAACACTTTCTTGTAGTTTCCATGAGAAATAACCACTTCATTCCAAAAACCATGTAATAGACCCATTGGATTCATAACCAATCTGAGAAATGATGTTTTTGATCCAAAATAATATTTCAACCGAACTAGCAACCTGTTTGTACTTAAGGTGTGCACCTAGTCGAACTAGATAAGTTTCAATTGGTCTAAGAACCTTCTGTTTCACTTAGCCGAGCTAGGAAACTGTATTAGGTGTGCGCACTACTGCACTAGAAAGCCTTAACCAACGACCGAGCTATAACTTGGGGCCAAATCAGCTCTCTGACTTAGTCAAAACCGAACTAAGAATGCTGCACCCTAAGCTTCAACCGGGCTACAAACCTCTCGTTTACTTAACCGGGCTAAAGTCCTTTGCTTCAACCGAGCTAAGTACGGATAGTATCCTACGTAGCCGAGCTAGGATTCCATTTATTTCGCCTTTGTTTCTTTTAGCACGGTCTAACGATCTGTGCTTAACACTTTTCATTTTCACTTTACAGACTAACTTAGGTTGGCCAGGCACACCTTTGTACGCTCAACTGAGATACTGAAGGTCATCTCAACACTGAGCTAAATTATACATAATTTAAGGCCACATGGGGAAGTATCGATTTTTAGTGAACTCTCCAGGGGCTATTGCCGAATTCCGAAGGGACTACAACATCCTTGATGATGTTCACCTCAGTTTAGCCGAACTAGACACCATTCCCTAGGGAAAATCGGGTTTCGTCCCTTTCAACATCATATCCATTGTAGAGCCTGGTCTCCATTTTCCTGTTCAGCCTCTTCTTTGTGAATTCCTTAGACAAACCAGACTTTGCCCTACCCAGCTTTCCACAAATTCGTACAGAATAATAAATGGCATCGCCGAGCTAAACCACCGGCTTGGCCTTAATCTCGGTTTAGCCGAGCTATTCCACCAATATTTACTTGGCCAGAACAAAGATGGCTGGGTCTATTATTTAAGAATAAGAAGACGCCGAGGGAAGATAATAAAAAACACCCCGGACAAAGATGTAAATGATGACGATTTTTTCTGGGTCTCGGGCAACTTCGAAGACCAAGAAGCCCAAATACAAGGAGACCAGATCAACTGGAATAAAGGAGTAACCGGTATATATACCTCGGCTCAATTTTCTACTTTTTTTACTCCGTTAGTCTCATTTTCAACCGTACTAACTGTTGTCTTTTTCTTTTATGCAGACTTGAACCTTCTAAAGTCCCAGTATAGTTACCCCAATCTTGACGCACTTCGCGCCGCACTAAGATATCCTGATCGAGGTTGGGCCGAGCTACTCAACTTTGAATCAACATATAGATACAGTAGCAGGAGGAAGACCAGGGTGACAGATTTCCTTCTAGAGCCATCACCAGAACCTGATCCAACCCTTCCACAAATCAACCTCATTCCATTAACAGTGGAACAAGAAATGGCCAAGAAGAGAGCAGTTAGGGCCCTCATCACCGAAACAAATCAAGCTGAGGTACCACAAGCCGGCCAATCACAAGAGGCCGTGGTGGCTCTTCCAACAGCCCAGCCCTCATCATCTCGGCCAAGTAAGCGTGCTCGCACTTCCTCAACCGAGCCACGCCTCGTTGACGAAGAAGACACCATACTTCCCCAAACCACGCTACCGAGCCCAGAACCCGAACGTTCCAACCAGGCTAACTCTTCTGAGCGGGCCTCAAAACTTACCTTTAGGAACCGAGCTATACAAAACACGAATTCCGTGGTAACAGACAAAGATCATACACTCGCCTTTAACCTAGGTAGGAGTGTATGCTTGCCCCCTGACATGGAACATCATGACCATTTGACCGAGCTAAAGGCCATCCGGTCGGCGACGAAGTCAATGGTGCTAGTAAGTACTCCTTCTAATCGTCTTTCATTTTATACCATCTGTTTGCTCGATTTTTACTCATATTTGCTATCTCTCCTTTCGCAGGCCATGCAGAAAAACCACATTGCGCATAAGCGTGTACTGGAACTACGCAAGACAACAAGGCTGGCCGTGGCTTAGGTCGATAGCAAGACGACCGAGCTAAACAAAGCTAAGCAAAAAATGGCCGAGCTGCAATCAGAAGTCGCCCGACTCACCGGGCTAGTAGATTCAACGAAGGTGGATAAACAAAAGGCCTTGACCGAGCTGAAGGACCGTTATCTGCGTGAGCTTGCTAAGGTTGATAAGAAGAAAAACGCCGAGATAACGGAGCTGGAGAAGAAGATGGAAGACGTGGAAGACCGCGACTACAAGGAATGCGAAGCTATATACATCTTGTAGTGTGAGGCTGCTAAAGACATTTTTTTCAAGTGTACGTGGAAGGCAGCAGTGGCAAAGCTCGGCCATGGCCAGGAGACCGAGGTCTTCCAGAACCATTCTCCACATTTCATACCGAGCTACATGGTGGAGTATGCAAACGCCATTCAACAAAAATTTCTTGAAGTTAAGGAAGAAGAAGCGTCTCCTGAACCCAACAATGCCCCGGTCGTCGCCAATGATCCCGTTGTTCGGTTAGCTTGGGTGGAGCCACCGGTGGAAGACTTGGTTGAAAATGTGACCGAGCTACCAGTTGAAACCGGGCTTCGAGTTGATCTGGATGTGGATCTTGATGACCTTTTTGCTTGATCCTGTATTTTCTTCCTTTTCTTTTGGAAAGAATGTTGAACCGGGCTAAAGTCCCACTTCTTTGTAACTTTGACTTGCATTTTAAATGAAATCTCCTTTTTCTGCGTCCTTTTGCTCGGTTTATTCTTCAACTATAATTTGTATGAAGTTTAGCCTTCTCTGGCCGAGGTACTTATCTCGGTCTTGGAGCCTTGCATTTTGTTCGGTCATTCTTGTCAATTCTCTTCAGCCTAGATCCACATCTCGGCTAAAGAGTACTCAGAGTTGGTTATTCCAGCCAATCACTCTTCAGCCTAGATCCTTATCTCGGTTGAAGAGTACTTAAAATTGGTTATTCCAGCCAACCACTCTTCAGCCTAGATCCTTATCTTGGCTGAAGAAAAGAGAGTGTTGGTTTTTCTAGCCAACCACTCTTCAGCCTAGATCCTTATCTCGACTGAAGAGAAGAGAGTGTTGGTTTTTCCAGCTAACCTCTTTAGTCTAGATCCTGATCTTGGCTGAAGAGAGACGAGTGTTGGTTTTTCCAGCCAACCTCTTCAGCCTAGAACCTGATCTCGGCTGGAAGAGAGAGCTCAAAGTTAGTTATTCCTGCCAACTAGAGCGACAGTGTTTGTTTATTCCTGCCAAACTTCCTGCAGCCCAGATCCTTATCTCGGCTTAAGAGAAGTAAGTGTTGGTTTTTCCAGCCAACCTCTTCAGCCTAGATCCTGATCTCGGCTGAAGAGAGCTCAAAGTTGGTTATTCCTGCCAACCTAGAGCGAAGTGTTTGGTCTATTCCTGCCAAACTTCCTGCAGCTCAAATCCTTATCTCGGCTTAGGAGAAGTAAGTGTTGGTTTTTCCAACCAACCTCTTCAGTCTAGATCCTGATCTCAGCTGAAGAGAGCTTAAAGTTGGTTATTCCTGCCAACCTAGAGCTAAGTGTTGGTTATTCCGGCCAACACTGCTTTCATTGCCCCTAAAAACAACTTTTACAGAAGAAAACCATTATGCTGAAAAGGAAACTACTTGCTTTATTGAAAAAAGAAAAATTACAAGTACTTTAAAGAAAAGCTAAAAATAAAATAGTTTGAGATTAGCAGTGTTCCATGGCCTGGGAATGGCCTTGTTGTCTCCATCATCCAAGTGGTATGCCATTTTTCCTGCTAATCCAACCACTTTGTAAAGTCCTTCCCAATTAGGCCCTAACTTGCCATCTCCGGGTACCAGAGTGTTTCCCATTACTTTGCGCAGTACCCAATGTCCAATCTTGAATTGCCTCGGATATACTGTCTTGTTATATTTTCTAGATAACTCTTGCTGGTATGAGGCAATGTGAACCAGTGCTCTTTCTTTTCTCTCTTCCGTAAGGTCGAGTTCCAAGGCTATGGTTTCTCCATTTAGATCTGGGTCAAAATTTTCACTTCTAATAGTGGGAATGCCAACTTCTAGTGGGATTACCGCCTCCATGCCGTAGGCTAAGGAGAATGGCATTTCTCCGGTTGATCACCGATGTGTGGTATGGTAATCCCATAAAACATGGGGAAGCTCTTCAACCCACTTGCATTTTGCTTTCTCTAACCTTTTTTTCAATCCATCCAAGACGACTTTGTTTGATGCTTCCGCCTGGCCATTTGCTTGGGGGTATGCTGGTGTAGAATTGTAGAATTCTATCTTGTACTCCTCACAAAAGCCTCTAAAGATTTTGCCATCGAATTGAGTGCCATTGTCGGATATTAGGGCCTTGGGTATGCCGAATCGAGTGATGATATTCTGCCAGATGAACTTTTTCACATCTTTCTCCTTTATCGAGGCGAGAGGTTCTGCTTCTACCTACTTTGTGAAGTAGTCTGTTGCTGCAAGAAAGAACTTTCTGTTGCCGGGTGCCGTTGGAAGTGGTTCTACTATGTCCAAGCCCCACATTGCGAAGGGCCATGGGCTAGTTAATGATAGAAGCTCTCTGGCTGGTTGATGTATTTGGTGTGCGAACTTCTGACATTTCTCGTACTTTTTGACATACTTCTCTGAATCTGTTTGCATGTATGGCCACTAATATCCTTGCGAAATTACTCTGTAAGCCAATGATCTTCCTCCTTGGTGGCTTCCACATACGCCTTCGTGTATCTCGAACAAGAATGCTTCGACCTTGCTGGGATGAACACATTTCAGGTAAGGTCCTGTGAAGGATTTTTTGTACAATGCCATTGATGGAGAGAGCCAAAATCGCTGTGACTTTGCTCTTATTTTGTTGGCCTCTTTCTTCTCTTCGGGTAAGATGCCGCCTTTTAAGAATACTATAATGGGATACATCCATGAAGGGCCTAATTCGGCGCAACATACCTCAGCTACTTCGGGTTCTTCAATGCTTGGTCTTGGTAGGAAGTCGATCAGTAATGGATGTGAGATGGATGTATCTGCCATCGAAGCAAAGCCTGTTAGTTCGTCTGCTCAGCTATTTTCTTCCCGGCCGATCTGCTTTATTTGCACCATTTCGAATTTCATGATTTCCCTTCTGACTAACTCTTGATACTTTGTCATCCTCTCATTTTTTGCTTCGTAGTCGCCTGAAATCTGGTTTACTACCAGCTGGGAGTCACTGTAAACCATTAGCTCGGTGGTCTGCATGAAAAGTGCTGATTTTAGGCCCGCTAAGAGCGCTTCATACTCCGCCTCATTGTTTGATGCTAGGAAGCCAAGGTTGACTGCTTGTTCCACTACTAGGCCATCTGGTGAGATGAGGACTATGCCAAGTCCTGCACCGTGCCTATTGGATGCTCCATCCACGAAGAGCTTCCACATCTCTCCAACGACTAACTTCCAGCAAGTGGAGGGGTCGGATGATGTCTTGGGGTCGTGAGTGTTGCTGATGTCTTCTTCAAAGTCCACATCTACTGTTTGCCCCTCACTATCTGATTGTACGGAGTTTTTACTTGTTGATGAGTCTTTGCCAGATATAGCGCGGTTTGCCTTTTCTTCCCTTTCTTCAATCCAGTATGCCTTGGGATGTGGCTGGGTATCTTGTTTTGGGGGTTGCGCGGTTCCTGCGGCACTCTCCATCCCCTCTTCTATTGTACCAATCAAGTCAACTGGGCAGATGTGATGACTTCCTGGTGTGAACTTTGCCACAAAGTGTCACAGCCCAAACTCGCCCCTATGGGTTTAGCACCGTAACCGGCCAGTAATCAGTGATTACCAAAGGCCTGCTTAACAGTAATGACAGTAATACAGAGTAAGGGGCTGGCGGAAGCCAAAACAGTAAATAAAAGATGTCCAATGAGCTGTGATAGTCTGTACGCAAAAAGACTTTTCTGCACATATTCACATTCAAAACCAAAACAGTATATACATACATCATATACATACATTCAGGTTAGGGACCAAATCCCTACCATAACAGTACAGTGCAAGTCTAAAACAGTATTACAGAACAAAAGCAAAAGGGTGAACTGAGACACCCCAAAAAGCCATGGCTTGGACTGACATGGAACCTCGAAGTGAGGCGCAATGGTTGGCTTGACAAAAAGGGAGCTAACCCAACGCTCTTAACTCCGATCCGGTGCCTGGACACCTACATATAAATATAAACAGTGAGCTAAAGCCTAGTGAATAATAGTTGTGTAAAGAGATTAAGAATGAATGTCCTTTCAGTAAATAAACAGTCATATTAGTCACTTAGAAACCATAGCAGTCATATGTGGTGCATCCCATAGCAAAACAGTACAGTAGGTCTTAACAGACCGAACAGTCAGTTGATGGCCATCATAATAGTAAATAGTAATGGTTCCAAACATGGGAACCGACAGAGATCTCTGTGACAGTATCAGTAACAGTAAATTGCTATGGATGTCACGGTTACAGTTTACAAATAGGACAAACGTTCATTCATTAAACAATAACAATTCAGTAAGCAGAACAGTTGATCATTCAGAAAAATAATCATAATTGAACATATCTTTACAACATTGTTACTCACAGAGCACTGGGCTATAAGCAGCTAATGAGTATCTTCGGATGCCAACCTTACACAGTTGCAGAATAAACACACACTAAGTTACACACTTGGGATTAACATCTTAGCCCCTATCTTGACTCGGTGTGGTTCTACTTCAATATCCTCATTAAGATGCCTTAAACTAGGCCTAGGAATGCCTAGGATGAAATGAAGATGCAAAGATGTATTTTAAAACACTTTTCAAAATTTTCAGAAAACAGGGGTCTCGTTCGAGCGTGGCTTTCTACGCTCGAGCGGACATGCAGACAAAGGATCTACGCTCGAGCGTGACTTCCTTCGCTCGAGCAGACGGTAAACTTCATCAAAAGTACTGGATGCATGCAATTCACGCTCGACGGACGCTCGACCTCCGCTCGAGCGTGAGACTCAGGTCCTCGCTCGAGCGGACTGTAAAACACAAGAACTTCTGGGTACATGCATTTCACGCTTGAGCGCAACTTTCCACGCTCGAGCGGAAGTGCACGACTCAGATGGTACGCTCGAGCGTGGGTCCAAAATCTGGAATTTCCAGATTCATCCCCAAGCACAAAACTCAAGCATTTAAGCCTCAAGTTCAATCCTTTTGGGCCAATTTTCTAGAAAAACACTTTAAACCCATAATATAACATGTTTTGAAGATCAATTTGTACAATCAAAGCCCAAAGGTGAGTCAATTGAACACCATTTTCAAATAATCTTTTAGAACAAGATATACATTTAACATGCATGTATTCAATTGAATTCAAAGCTTTAAATACATGGTCAAATAAATCAATCCTTCCAAAAACATGATGAATTCTTGAACTTTAATCAAAATATGAACATGCATGTAGCAAATTTCATGGAAAAGACTTCAAAACTCAAGAATGTGTACATGCATGCATGAATTACTACTCAAATTCAACTCTTTAAACCAATTCTTGACTTTAAACTCTAAATTACCATGAACCATGCAAGATACAACTCAAATTCACAAATGAGAGGATGAAATCTTTATCTTAGGTCTTGAATTCTAGATATGGGAGCTCAAATATGCAAATTCCCTTCAATTCTTCTAAGTCTCCAAGCTAAATTCTCAATGAAACCAATCTTTTCCCAATTCTCTCTCTCTCTCTCACGTTTTGCTCTAGGAGATGGAGAAATGGTGTAACAAATATGAACAAGGCTCCAACATGTAATAACAAAGTGGCCCACTCAATGGTAATTTGGTAAATAATTTGAACTAATGCGATTTAACATTATTTAATCTAATTTAATCATACCAAATCACATTTCAATTAAATCCACCATAAAATCACATAAATTCTAATTAACATGAAATACTAATCAATTTTTATTCGGCCGCCGATAAGGCCTTCAATTTGCAGTTCGAAATTAAAACATGAACAGATCAATCAAATGACAAACAGATAGAAATGAAAATAAAGCAATGTACTCATGCATTCAGTTCAGAATTTCAGTCAAATCAGTTACTTATCATTCTCAGTCATAGTTTAGCACTAATCAGAGGTGAGGGTTGTCACACAAAGTCTGCCAAAGCTTGGGCTTTTATTGCGGTTCTGGGTTGAAACTTGATATCAAATTGTCCCAATTCCACCGCCCACTTCAAGATTCACCCAGAAAAGTTCGCCATTTCAAACAAAACTTTTAATGGAAAAGCTGTTAGGACTATTATAGTGTGGGCGTGGAAGTAATGCGACAGCTTCCTTGAGGCCATCATTAAGGTTAAGGCCAGTTTTTTCAATGGTAGGTACCTGGTTTCTGCGTCCAGCAAGGTTTTGCTAACATAAAAGATGGGCAAGTGTTGGATTCCTTTCGCTCTGACCAACACTGCGCTGATGCGTGCTGTGAAATTGCTAGGTACAAAAAGAGCTCTTCTCCAGGTATTGGGGTTACTAGCAATGGTGGAGAAGACATGTACTCTTTCAAGCTTTCTAGGGCGCGGTCGCATTCTTCATCCCACTCAAACTTGGCCTTTAATGCTTGGAAATGGTCGACATCTGTCTAACGACCGACTTATGAACCGGTTGAACGCGGCTGCTAGACCAGTGAGATGCTACACCTCTTTGACTGTGTTGGGTCCTCAAGATCTTGGATTGCTTTGATCTGAGAAGGGTCTGCTTCAATACCTCGGTTGGTCACCAGAAAGCCTAGGAATTTACTTGACCCTACGCCGAATGCATACTTGGATGCATTTAGGCGCAACTTGTTCTTCTTTAGAATTTGGAACATTTCACCTAGGTCCCTGAGATGGTCGTTCTTATTCTTGCTTTTGACCACCATGTCATCTATATAAGTCTCAATTGTTCTGCCTAACAATGGTTCAAACATCTTGGTGACCATCCGCTGGAATGTTGCCCCTGCGTTTTTTAGGCCAAAAGGCATGACCTTGTAACAATACAATCCTCTAGGCGTTGTAAAGGATGTGACCTCCTGATTTGGTTCATACATAGTGATCTGATGGTAACCTCTGTACGCATCAAGGAAGCTAAGTCGATTGTGTCCTGCCATCAGGTCTACCAGTTGGTCTATCCGTGGTAGGGGAATGCTGTCCTTTGGGCATGCCTTGTTGACTGTTTTGTAGTCCACGCAGACACTCCATTTTTCGTTCTTCTTTGGCACTACTACGGTATTGGAGATCCACCTGGGATAGTGCACTTCTCTGATAGCTCCTGCCTCCAGCAAGTTTCCCATTTTTTCCGCCACTATCTCGGCTTGGTGGAGTGCTGATCTGCGAGTGCGCTGTATAACTGGTCTGGAAGTTGGGTGGACGTTCAGTTGGTGACAGATGAAATTTGGGTCAATGCCAGGCATGTCATACGGTGTCCAGGCAAACACTTCGATGTTAGAGGTTAAGAATTCTATGACCTCTATTCTCTCGGTGCTGGACAACGACGAGCCGAGCAAAAAGAACTTTTCTGGGTCTTTTTCATACCAAGTCTTCCACTGCCTTCTGATCAGCTGCCTTGCCGACATCCGGAAATAGTTCATTGCTTTCTGGCTCTTCGACCATCTGTACAAACGTTTTTGCAGCGCGGCTACCATTTACTGTGACGAAGCACCGTTTTGACATAATTTGGTCTCCAAAGACCTCTTCAATTACTCCGGCTTCATTGGGGAACCGCAATACTTGATGGTAGGTTGACGCTACCGATCGCATGGCATGCAACAATGTCCTCCCCAAAATTATATTGTAAGTGGAAGAGACTTTCAATACCCAGAATTCCACTTGTTTCGTCATGGTTCCTGCCTTAACTGGGAGGATTATCTTGCCCACTGGCCACTCTGGCATTGAGTTGAATCCGATTAGGGGAGATGTTGCAGGTGCCATGTCTTTGTCCTCCAGTTTCAGTTGTTTGAAGGTTTCGTAATACATTATCTCACATGAGCTTCCTTGGTCAATCAAAATCCACTTCACGTCGAAACCCTTGACGCGTAGAGTAACAACCAGTGCATCATTGTGAGGGCAATATATCCTTGCCAAATCTTTGTCTGAAAAAGATATTACATTGGTGGCCTCTGTTCTCCCCTTTTTGATGGCAGGTTGTGCACTTAATACCTCCCTCAAGTGCTCAGCCTTTTTGATCATTCCCCTGAGCTCACATACCCGCTCAGGTTCGAATACTCCATGTATTACGTTAATTACGCCTTAAGGTGGGGCGTCGACCGGCATTCCGTTTGGGTAGTTGTGGTTCTGGGGGGCTGGCTATGTTCCTCATTCTATGTACTGGTCTAGGTGCCCAGCTGCTACTAACTCCTCCAAATGCTGCCTTAACGGCGTGCAATTTTTAGTGCGGTGCCCCTTTTTATCATGGAAGGTGCATCGGGACCTTTCGTCGTAGTCTTTTTGCGCTTCTCCCAACTTTGCTGGCCATCAGACGAAAGGTTCATTACGTATCTCACTGAGAATTCAGTAGATTGGTTTTTTGAACACTGTGGTAATGGCAGTGCGGACTCTCAACTTCCTTTTGTCTGGGCCCTCTCTGTTGGCCTGTATGGCTCGCCCATTCCTGTTTGGTTGCTCTACCGTGTTGACTTTCGCTGTGGCCTTTTTATCTGGCATTACTGTTGTGCCAGATTTTGCCTTAGCATGGGCGCTATCTTCCTCCACGCGAATATGTTGGTGCACTCTCTCCATTAAGGCCTCCATCGTGAGGGGGGGCGTCATTGTAATCGAGTCCCTCAATTTGTTACTGACTGGCAGGCCCCGTTTGTATTGTAAAATGGCGAGGTTCGTAGGGCAATCCCCTATCTGGTTGAAGGTCTCCCAGTAGCGACTGTTGTAAGACCTCAACGTCTCTTTTTTGCCCATGTTGATAGAGAGTAGCTGGTCGATCTCGACTGGTGTCTTGGTGTTCGTCCTGAATCTAGTCACGAACGCTTCTACCAACTGCGCCCACGAGGCAATGCTACCTTCTGGTAGCCTTTCAAACCAGGTTAAACCTAGGTCGCCAAGGCTGGAAGGAAATAGGATGCACATTAAGGCCTCGTTTCACCGGTATATTGCCATAACCTGGAGAAAGTGGCGAAAGTACATGTAGGGGTCTGTCTTCCCCTCATAAGTAGTGAATTTGGGTTGGTGGAAGCCTAAAGGTAATGGCGCGTTCTCAATTGCCGGAACGAACTGCGAGCTTTGTAACCTTACTAATGCTTTGTCTGTTGGTTCGTAAGCAAGGTGCGGCATTGGCATTCCTACCTCAACGCTCCCATACGACCGAGGGGCCAATCGCTGAAGGGCTGAAACTCTGCGCGAGTCGTGTGCCCTGGTATCCTCCTTCCATCATGCCTTTTCTTCAAGAACAGTTCGTAAGTCAGATGATCTAGGTAACTCTGTGTGCCTAGATGACGTCTGATACGTGTGCGAAGGCCGATAGGTGCTTCCCTCAGTATATGACCTCTCAGTTCTCGTTCTCTCAGACCTGGAGTAACGGGTCCTGGAAGTCCTTGATATAGTGTCACCTGTTCTAAAGCTTTTACTCTCTGCTTGTGATGGTGTGGTACGCCTATCACGATCCTCTGAATGGCGAGGGGGCGTGTTGCCTTTACGCCCCTCTCCTGTCGCCGTCCCTTTTTCTTTTATCTGGCGCTTCATGGACTCCATGTCTGCCGCCATCCTCCTAATTAACTTGTCCTGCTCTTTCACGCGATCCTCCAGAACTTGAGGGTCCATCCCGCGCCTTTGTCTTTCAAGACTTTGAAAGCGACGAGGGCTGTTAGCCCGCCTCCCCCTTGCATCCCTTCGGGGGTTCTGTCGCTGGGGTTCTAAATCCACCATGGGAGGGATAGAAGGCAAACCTTCACGCCTCCCACCCCCCTCCAGGATTTGTCCATCAATGGCTGATTGCGGCAAGTCTTCATTGTGCACTATTACTTCCGACTACAGAGAAAAGCTTGATCGAGAGGTTTTGTTCTTTATTATTTATTTCCACAGACGGCGCCAATTGTACGAGCACAAATAATCTTCTCATATAATCTTGTTGATCAAGTCTGCGTTCTTCCAAACGTCGTCACTTTATTCCCTGAAAACACAAACGTAAGCTAGCCGACGGGTGTGTGCCGGATACCCCTCCGATGCCTAAGTCAGCAAAATAGTCAAAAGCTCTGTGTATTCGAGAATCAAAGTTGTGTTACCTCTACATAGATTATGTTGTGAGCTTTTATAGGTTCCGCATGGCACAATCCTAGTAGGACTCTTATTCCTCCATGTAGAGTCCTCCTAGGAATCACACTCCTGAAAGATAATGCTTATCCTTCAACACCCCCCACTGCTTAAACCAAGTGAGATGGTTTTACCACGGTTGGATGACAGTACGACCGAGCTAACACTAGCCCTTTGTCATACTTAATCCAATGTCTTCGCATGCAATACATAGCTCGGCTCTCCTTTCACTTGTACCTCGGATTTGGCCTGCTAAGACCGAGCTAAACTATACCAAGCTTCGACCGAGCTAACAAGAGCAAGGTCCTCCGTAGGACACCCAAATACCTCATCTCTGAATACTTTGACCGAGCTAATCACCACTTCGACCGTGGTGACTGTAGCCATATTTGGACCGAGCTAATTACAAGGTCCTCTACACTCAGCCCTTTTTACCTCGGCCCATAGAACGGCCCATTACCGCGCCTTGGCCTAGCTCGGCCCTAATGCACATAAAAACTCCCTCACTTTTGATATATCTTACATATTAGCAGTATACCTGTTCTCTGCACGACATAAAATATATATTTATTAAGAACAAAAAAAATTAGAATTGCCTTTGGAAGTCTAAATGTAGTTTTAAATTAAAAATGCTAGAAAATCACATCTATGTAAATATTGTATAAAATATTTGATAATTTTTTTTGAGGTCTCTAGTATTGCTCTTTAGATTTTACACTTAAAAATGACTTACACTAAGGTGGTGTTTGATAATCTAATTTAATATTAAAACTGAATATTAAGTGATAATCAATTAAACTTGTTTGATTACTATAATTGATATAAAATATAGGCTAAAAATTAATAAAATTGTAAATGATATGAAATTTACTTAATTATGACTGAATTTATAAATACAAATATAAAAATCGACATACTCAAATATATAAAGAAAAATATTGACATACATTATTATAAACTCACTACTGTCGCTGCCGCCACTACTACTACCACTACCTTCATCACTATTCTTATTATTGCCATAAGTATTTCCATCATTTCACTACCGCTATCATATCACCACCACAGTTGCCATTGTAATTACTACCACAGCTACAACAACCACTACAATCCTTCACCTACACAACTATTGTCACAACCACCACCATCATTGCTACCTTTTTTCACTACAAGAAGTTGGGTCATGAATGACGATTTTTTTTTTTTTTATCTCCAAAGTGCTAATTTCGTCACTATTGATATTTGTAAAGAAATATTTTTCTCACCAGTTGTCATTGAATGTTTGTCACTAAAAATCGCCTTAAGGAAAACAATTTCGTCACCAATGAAATTACTTTAGTAACGAAAAATGTTGTCACCAATAAGACAACATTGTATCAACAAAAATCGTCATTTTCGTCACCAAATAGTTATTTAGTACCGTATATATAACTTTAATTGACGAATAAATTTGTCACACATGTTGATCATTGATGAAAAAATAATTTCGTCACAGTCAGAGGTAAAGTTGACGAAATTTTTCGTCTCTAAAAGTCAACATAAGTGACAAAATATATTTCGTGACAAAAATATATATACGTGACAAAATTTTTAGTCACCAAACAACAAAATCAATAAAAACTCACATATAAGCAACGATAAATTGTCACAAAAAATATTTATTAGCAACGAATAATCACTTTGTCATAATAACAAATACATATGACGAAACAATTCGTCACTAAACTTGTTCCATATTTTATATTTCAATTTAAATTATTATTTTACAAATATCCCTCCTTATATCCCAATAACCTTCTAAATGTACTAAGAAATCCACTAGTTATTATACACCACTCTACACAAAAAATTCGCTAAACAATTTATATTTTAAATCAAAATATATCCATCAAACAAATTTAATAACAACTCATTAACTATAACAAAGACCATCACAGCAAATCCCAAAATGAACTAAGTATCAGTCCACAAAAAAAATTAACACTTGATCTTGATTTGTAAGTATGCTTCCAAATGTCATCAAAAATCAATCTGCGAAGAAAATAAAAAAGGAAAACATTAATATATTATTAACTACCAATTTAGCAAAAATGCATTTTCTACCGAAACTTGACTTTCGTATGTACTAAATCACAAAACAACAGCTAATCTAATTGTGGGCAAGTTCTTGCAAGTTATATGAACACCTATGAACCTGCCAATATTAAAAATAATCAAGCAACATGATGACTTTTATTGTCATATAGAATGGTTCAATGAAACTTGGATCTCTCTTGTACTGACTCCAGTTTTCTCCACACATTTCACTATCTACCAATGGATGTCCCTTTGATACAACTTCACTATCTCACTCACTGTTTCTCTAACTTTGCTTAGAAAGAAATAAGAAATACCGATATGGTTTGATTATTTTTAATGGGTTTTCAATTTCACAAAATTCGAACTAAGATATATAAAACTAAGCATTTCAATATCCTATGATCATTTTCAATATTTCAATGTTTGTATTAGCAATTTAACAATGTTGCAAAGTTTCTTTTGATTTTAAACCAATCAGCAAGTGCTGATTTGGCTATGGTGTTAATGCAATAGGGATTGGCACGTAGGTTCCTTATTGGTAAAAGGTAGCCTCATTGAGTTTGAAAGTGTGAACTTTCTTAAACAATTGTGCTTTAACCAATATATACTAACTAACATGAGAAAAATAAAAGATAAAGCAAGATAGACTTACCAAAAAGGCGATCTACAAGTTCATGGGATGCCCCCTCCCCTAAATTGTTTGTTGAAACCTTGTTTCTTATGAAACTCCATGATGCTTGACATCATCTCCAAATGCTCCTCACTCGACTCATTCATCTTCGCTATCACATTATTTTATGCTTGAATTTCCTCTTTTTGTGCTTGAATTTCATTTTTTTGTGCTATAATTTCCTCTTTTTGTGACTGAATTTTCTCCTTTTGCTCTTGTATTTCCATCTCCAGACGCCTCACATAGTCACTGTCAATAGAAGCAGTGGTAGTCCTGACAGAGGATGAACCAAGTCCTTTAACATATCCGGACCTTCACTTGAGCACCTTCACAGATATAGCTCCTCTGGAGTAATTGGAACCACACCAGGTTTGGAGCAATGTGCATCCTGGAACTTTATCACACTGTCCTGCCATTTTGAAATAAATAGAATAATGAATAAAGATACAATAAAAATTGAAATTCCAGCACATTAGTATCTCTCTTGCTCTCTTTCCCTGTGTCTCTAGAAGTGCTTATTAGAGGGAAGAGGACAAACATACCAACAGCACCCAGAAAAAGAATATATACATATAAATAATAAGGCTTTGTTGGATTAGATTACAATAAATAATAAGGATTTTATGTAAGAAACTCTGTAAGTGGTCTAAAATCCAAACAATTCAAGAAGAAAGGGAATTAGATGCCAGATTTTAAAAATTAGACCACAATATTCCTTGGCCAAATGACTTGATAGTCACCAATGCCATAGTCATAATAATTCAATTAATAATAAGATAATTAGATTTTGTTTGTGTTAAGTATAACATTACTGTAACTAAATGTTGTCTTGACCACATTTTATTGCATATCCAACAGCAATTTATTATGGCTTACAAGAAGAGACTGTTATAAATGATGGAATAGAAGAGACAGAAAGACATTCCCCTGAATCATTCCAAAAGACCAAAACAATCAAAATGGCATCCCTTATGGAGTCCATAAGAACTACACATTCATGAGATCACGGGTTTTCAGAAAAGATATTCAGAACCTTCATGGCTTTAATCCAAGCCAACTCACAACTGCAAAGTTCCCACAACACAACAAATTAAGGCTTATGGACCATCTTTTTTTTTTTTTTTTGGGTCTCTACATCATTAAATTCTCTACAATCCTACATACATGGAATTTTTACTAAAAAATTTCAATATATGGTTCGGATTCATTGCTTCAACATACAAAAGTTAAATTTGAACCGTACATTACTAATTTTGGGAATAAAATTCTGAGCATAAATTGTTGGTGTTTGGCTTTTCTGTTAAATTATGTGGGTGGGGGTAATGCAGAACAACAGTGCATGAGAATGGATTAGTAGGAGGGAAAGCAGTGGCGTTAAGGATATCAGGGACTAAGGGTGCATTTTATAACTGCAGTTTTTATGGTGCTCAAGACACCTTTATGATCACAAGGGCCTTCACTATTTCAATAATTACTTCATCCAAGGCTCTGTTGATTTCATTTTTGGCTATGGCCAGTCCCTTTATGAGGTCAATCAGTCTATTCCACTACTCTTTTTTCCATAGGAAACTTGATATGCCTCACCCAAACTTACCTAAAATCACACATGAAATTGTATTCTAATTGATCATTAAAACAAGTTGAAAATGAAAAATCAAATATTTCTTGCAAATTTGATTTACAAATGGCTTCTACAACTTTTTTATGTTGAAAATGATACACAATAACCTATTTGGAATGCTATTTCAAATGTATTTCTCAATAGACACAACCATGCTATCATAAATTCTTTGGTCACCCATTTAATTTACAAAAAAATAGCAGAAAATGCCCCTCTACTATGGTAGTCCTGACAAGTAACAAAGATAGGCACTTCTGAATTACCACTGCTTAAATTGTCAAATTGCTCTCAATTACCATTTCAAACTAAAAATATATGCAAAATACAAGATGCCCACAAAGAACCAATCACTACAACAAATTGCACTTTTCAGAACACTTTGCATACATTGTAAGTAAAGTTTTACACACTGCTATACCTAAATCAAAACCCAATTTGATAAGGTAGGAGTGTATCTTCATACCTTGATTTAGGGTAACTGGACTTGTGCAGGCACAAAGCAGGGAGCGAACTATGATATCATCTGGGCTCAATGCCAGATGCCTCATCTGAGAAAAAAACAGCATGGCTTTGTCTGCATCGCCATCATATGCAAACCCTGCAATGATTGCATTCCAGGACACTAAATCAGGCCCTTCTATCTGATAGAAAGCTGTTTTTGCAAAATCCAATAGACCACATTTTGCATACATATCACTAAGCGAGCAAACTGCAAAAGTGTCTCTCCTTAGCCCAAATTTTGTAATCATCCCATGTATCTGCCTCCCTCATTCTGGTTGTAGGAGACTGCCACAAGCACTAAACACACTACCAAAAACAAATTCATTTGGCTGATAAACACCTTGAAACAGCATTTCTTTTAAATGGCTCAATGCTTCTAACTCATAACCAAGTTGTGAAAAGCCCGTAATCATCAAACTCCATGACATTAAATCCTTTTTTGCAATAAAAGAAAACACATCCAATGCATCAGCAATTTGACCAAATTTTGTGTACATTGCAATCAAAGCATTTTGTACAGTAAGGTGGGAACCAAATTCTGATTTAATGACATGAACATGCAATTGCCTCCCTAGCTCAATGGAACTCAAACTTGAGCAAGATCTTATTATGCTTCCAAATGTGACCTGATCTGGCATAAGGCCAGATTGTCGCATTAGAGCTTGTTTGAAAAGTTTTGCTTGCACAAGGAGCTTATATAATCGTTGCTCGACTGCTCTGTCTTGAAGTGTATTGGGAGAAAAGTTGGTTAGATGACATGACAGGTTTAAGATTGTTGACAGTAAATTGCAACCAGGATCTCAAGGTATTTATCATTGTTTATGATTCTAGGAAGCCTAATAAACCAGGAAGAAATTTCACCATTATTGAAACATTAGATTTTAAGGGATCAAAAACTATAGAAAGGAGAAGACAGGCAGACAGGCATCAAAGATGTCAAACTGTAGCTCTTTCTGCTGCAATGTATAAGTAGAAAAATGTAAGGGTGTAAAGACGAAGGCAAAGATGCTATTTGCTATTATGAACAGTAAGTAAGCATAAAATATATTGAAGAAAGCATCATCAGCATATTTGGTTACTCCAATACTCTTCACATCACAGTAAAGTAGCTAATGCCTGAAAATGTTTCTTGAAAGAGAAGCACTACTATCCTGGCTAGATAACCCTCACATATTGGAAGTTAGTGCACTTCCTTTCTTCATGCCACTTCACCTCTATACGTTGTCCACAATCTTCTTCATGACTCCAACCAGCTGTGAGACTAGTATGTTTCATGAAAAAGACATCCATTAAGATATGCACATAAGAAGATAAATATTGAATAGCTAGAATAAGAAGATGAACATAAAAATTCTATAAATATACAGATAGGCCTAAAGGAACTTATGCACATCAATTTGACTATAGACTAAACTGGAACAGACTTTGTTAAACGATAAGATGTTCTAAGGTATCCCGCTGCTATATGCATGACCATCTATGAGAGTGAAGATATGTGAATGTGCTCATGTGCACGTGAATACACACAAATTTCTCTTTCTTGTATTAATTATTAAATAATTAGTTATACACAAGGATTATGGAGTAAGCAAGTTGCAGACAAGAAGAACAAACAAGTGATCAGTAGAAAAAATATCTCACATATTCATGCACGCATACCCTTTTGCTACTTGTATTTGCTTGGCCATTTGTAGAAGAGGCCTTCAACTCATTTTCCCTATTCTGCACACTCAAACAAAATATTTCATGCATCACCTCTTAGATTCATCACACAGCCTGCTCAGGCAAAAGTAATTAGAAGTTTCTACATAAATTGCTGCTCTACTATACTAGCAATGGCATGTTTTGACATTACTCAATACTGATCTAATGCTACTATAAGAAGTCAATGTGAGACGAACAGTTCATTCAGTTAAAAAAAAAGAAAAAAAAAGAAAAGAAAGAAAACAACCAAGTGCGGGTAATTTGTGGCTGTAAACAAAATTAAAAGGTAAGTATTTAAACTACAACCAATTGAAAATTAACATCCAAATACATACAAACTCATGGAAACAACATACTTCTACAAGTACTCGTGTGGATACAAATGACAACATATGCAGCCATAAAGATAGATATAGAGATCCCATCCTTGTTGATAAACAACACTGATGTCCAAAATTTACAGAATATACTTCCTAAAATTTTATAATTAGGCTTCCAAGGGTGAATGAGAGTTACATTGGAAGGTATCAAGTAATGTTTTAGTTATTATAATTTAGAAGATTTGGGGTTAAATTGTGTTTGGGAAGATACACTGGTGATCCGTGTGGCCTAGTGGCATCACCCCAACACTTCCATAGGGCTCATCAAAAAAACAAAAACAAAGTGATATTAATAATATCAGCAAGTTGAAATTTAAAGTGATACCAACCTTGTATTCATAGTCACCAACAGTAACCAAAGAAGGGAGGGATGAGAAAAAATTGATGTTGGGCAGTGATGAGAAAAGTTTTTTAGAGACTGATTATGCTAAGATTTTGTTGCAACTACTAAGCAAAACAATAGAGTTTTAAGGGTTTGTTTGGATACAAGAGAAGAGGAAGAGTTTAGGGCTATGATTTTACAAAGAGAGGCAAGGGTTTGGAGCTGTGATAGTACGATTGTGAATATTAATAAGCAGTTGATTTCAATGATGTGTAGTGGTTAGAGTTGAAGGATTTAACAAGAAAGGTTTAGGGTTGGTAAAATATGACTTGGGGTTAGGAGAAATGATGAGGTAGATATGGTTTTGGGGCTTTATGCTAATTCAGTGCAGTAGAGAAGTAGAAGTATAAAGTGGGTAGCACACATAGATGCACGTAGGATTGCGTCCAACTATACATGGACTTTTAAGAGCTCCTATACTATTCCTATTTGGAAACTAAGAATTTGATGGGCATAACCTATCTGAATTTACTAAAACTTGGACTGAAGACCCACAAAAGTGTGCTTGAGCCATCATGACCACTACAAATATTCCACCTAGTTTATAAGAATATAAGGAGTATATAAAACTAACCAATTGCCATAACCAACAACTTGTCAACCTAGAAGTAAACATAAGCTAAGAGATGGGACAATGGTGGGGGCTGTGCATTGCATTTGCAATTTTCAATCATTGGCAGAGTTGTATAAAAATGTATAAGTGAGTGTACAAAATTAAAATTATATAATGATTTAACAAGAAGAAAAAAATTAAATACACAAGATTCTAGTTGGATAGCATAGAGAAACAACTTGGCCTTAACCACTCATACACAATAATTAAATTTTAGTAGTGAGTAGAAAAATTGAGAGGGTCAAAGAATACAGTAAAGTACCAAAACAACAATATGAATTTATTATCCATACAAGCTTTAATTGGAAAAAAAGAAAAGGGAAGCATGAAATCAAAAAGGTATTGTTATTCTAGTTTTGTATTTGTTTAGGGTACAATACAAGATCATGTAATTTATTTTAAATTTTTTGTTTCAAGATTTTCTTCTCAAATGCATAATTTTAGATTTGATTGCAGTCAATATGCAAGAAATTGATTAAATTGAATAGTTAGATCAATATGTGCTTTGTTAGATTGGATTTTGTCATAGTGAATTATAGTCTTAAAGAGTCCAATATACAAGAGGCATGAGTATGATAGTTCTGATTTCAGCTTAACTTATGCTATGTTCTCTGTTCATGTAATCATGTTAACGGAGCTCTAACTACTATTTGAAATAACTAACCTATCTATCCAAAAATGGAAGGACATTGAGATGGTTATTTGACCCATTGCTGGACAGCAGAACAAGAGAGGACTAAAGAGAAATGAAGTACATGTCCAGCATAAAAAGGCTCTAACCAGTCTTACTTTTAGCTGCTGCTGCAACAACAAATAGTGCATATGGTCCTTGTTTGACTTCATTCATGTGAAGATGTTACATGCTCTTGTTTTCAAATTTTCATACAAGGGTCAATTAGACAACGATTTATAATTTGTGAGATACTAAGAAAGCTCTTACTGGTAATGCAAGCACCATCAAACTCTTTTTTTGTTTTTATTTTTATTTTTATTTTTAACACCATGCACAAGCTTTTTAATGGAGTGCCTAATGGTATGTGTTCTTTAAAAATTTTAAGTGGCATTGCTAGGTAAAAAAAATTTGTTGAATGGGCATGCAGGTATAATTCGTTGCCATTGCGCAACGTTATAATCTGAAGTTTATTATCTTTTCATTAAAAGAATAATCTTTTCAGTAAGAGAATTGTGCTGCAATCATTAAGAAAATTTTGATAAGTTTTGTGGCCATAGGCCCTTTAAATAATTGATCAATGAATATAGTGTTTGTGGTATTTTAGAGGGTATTGGATGGATTTCCTTTTAGAGATGGTGGCTGAGCTGTAGAGATTGAATGAATGTTAACATTGTTTTAAAAGTGTTTTGATCTTTGTAGATGTGGTTGGCTAAGGGGACCAGTTTGTGCTCTGAAGGCATTAAAAGGCTTGCCATCAATCCAACAGAAAGGGATTAGCCAAAGAAAGGTATCATGACTATGTCTATGAGAGCTCTGCGTAAAATGTTTTTGTATTGTTTGATAATCATAATTTAGGTATTTTGTGTCGAACCAATTACTTCATGGGATGGATTTACTATTCTCGAAATCCCTATTCCTTTGTCCTTAATGCATTTTCCACCGAACGATAACATCTTGATTCTTGTGTTTTGAGATTCTTACACTATTGGGACGGGGATTTTGGAACAGAGGATCGATTGGCTTTAATTCACATAATTGTGTTGGAGGGCATTGCCGCATTTTAAACCAAATTACCAAAACAACAAAACTAGTTGACCTACTGACCGATTTGGGGAGAATACAAGCTTTGGCCATTATTTTGGGAGAAAGGGATAAGAGGAAAACTGATAAACAGTCCGAAGAAATCATACATGGCCAAAATAAGTATGAATACAATCCGAAGAAATCATATATGGGACATTGCGTGTCTTATTAATTTTCAAAATTAGGGAAAACAAAGATAGAAAAAACAAAGAAATTGAGAGAGAGAGAGAGAGAGAGAGAGAGAGGACCCATACCTGAAAATAGAAAAATAGAGAAATAATCGAATAATACTCGAAGCGACATTGGCGGCACAGACGATTGCTCGGAGGAGAACGCAGGTGACGTCGGTGGCGGCACTGAAGGAGAAGAACGGGTGACTTCGGTGGCGCCACTGAAGGAGGAGATCGAGAGAGATGGAGGAGAAGGGCGGCTGAAGGCAGAGAGTGTGTTTTGCAAGAGAGGGATGAGAGGAAAACTTACGAGCAAAAAAAAAAAAAAAAAAAGAGGGGGTGAATTTGTGGGCTATTTTTTTCATTACCGCCAATGTCTCAAACTTCTCCCTCTTAAATTAGTGATAAAATAATTTTTTCATCAAAAATTTCAAAATATTAAAATTATTGACGACAAAAATATATTTCTTATTAAATGATGTTAAAATATTTAAAATCAAATTTTTTAAAAAATAAAATATTTAAAATTATTGGTGATTAAAATATATTCTTCACTGATAATTTTATAATTGATGACAAATTTTTTTCTCACTAAAAGTCTCAAAATTTTGGCACCACACAAAAAAATTTGAAGAAAAACCTTCGGTGATGAAATTTAAATTTTTCTCACCGAAAAAGAAGAATTTATTGACGAAAATAAATTTTGTTACCTTTTATTTTTATTTTTTTATTATATATGACAAAATTTCATATTTCATCATGGATTATTTTTATTTAGTGACAAAATTTATTTTTTTCACTACTTTTTGTCACCATAGATTACTTTTGTTGTAGTGTTTTATTTTATTTCTACAATATTATCCTTCCACCATCACCACAATCATTATCCCTTAATCTCTACCACTACTGACATTGGCCATAACTAAAGTTGTCATGTCTCCTCCGTCACAACTAATCACAATCACAATATAAAAATTGTAAGGTATACAATTTGAATAAAAAAAATTTAAATTTGGTCTTATATATATCAATTTTAGTACTTCATTTCTTGTCGAACAACTTTTTAACTTAAAAATTTCATCATTCAGTTTTTAGTATTTAATTTTTAATTTTATCAAACACCACCTAAGTCATAATAAATTTATTTAAAACTTAAGAAGGAAATAAATTTATAGTTATTATTATACATATTTTTAAATTGCATATATTAATAAAGTACTATTAGTTGATGCTTATTTTATGAATAAAACTCTCATTCAGGCTTGATATTTTGTTAGACCGGACTGTTTAAACTGAACAAACTAATCGACCACAGTCAACATTAGAGGATGCAGTGTATTTATGATTTACTTTAAACACAATTTTATAACCTACCCAAAAAAATTTAGATTTTTTATTTTAATAAATTATGTTAATTCACACTTTAAATAATAAATTTTATAATTTTTTTTTAAAAAAAAAAAGAAAAGTAAATGCTAGAGTGACCATATTCTAATTATCATATAGGGGCATTTTGGCAAGCTGGTAAAAAGTCAATTTTTTAATTTTTTTTGACTATTTTATGTCTTGTCACCTCTCTATTTTTTTACACCAAAAAATTCAAAAAGTTACAAAAAAAAAAAATCAATTTTTTACTATCTTTCTAAAATACCGGGCTCCTTACATTAGGATCGTACATTTGGTTAGTTCCTTTAGGGCATGTTGATTGGATGGATTAAAAAATGGGATTAAGATTAATCTGCAGGCCTAATTATCCTATATTTGTTTTAACATTTTGGTTTAAGATTATCAATCCAATGGATAATTAATCCAACAAATTTGTAGGATTATTAGTAATAGGGTAGCGGTAGGATTATTAATCCAATGAATAATTTATCCTATATTACTAATTTGATAGAATTATTAATATCTCACTATTAATCATGTAAATCAAACATGGTCTTAAGGCGCGACATCAAAGATAGTGTATATTATTGTGACCATTGCATTATTAAATTTTTATTTTCGATTTTTTTATTAATTTAAAATCTAAAGTTTTATTTTAAAATTTTCATTTTCAAATTTCAATTGAAATGTGACTTATATATAATAATAAAAACAATTTTAAACTTTTTGTTTAAAGATCTTTAAAATTTAATTACGCTGTATGTATTTCTTAGTTTTTAAAAATCAAAATATAGCCAAGATTTTATTTTTGAACTTTTGATTTAATAGCTTTAAAATTTTGAATTTAGATATAGTTAATAGTTATATGTCATATATATTTCTCAACTTAAAAAATAATAGTTTAAATTAATATTTTGAAGAACTTAAATTCTTCATAGATTTTGTGATGATCATACAAAATAAAAGTTATTTTTTCCCGTAAAACAGCGCAGACTCCCAATTTATATTGATATCAATACATATTCTATTAATATTATTTTGATTTTTAGCTTATAAAATTTAAATATCTATTTTTTTTCATTTTCAAAAGTAATGCAATTTAGTAAAATTTAAAAAATGTTTTCATATTGATAAAAGAATCAACAAAATAAATATAAAATTTGTAAATAAAAAAAAATTATGATAAATTTTTGAAAACTAACATGGATATATGTATTGCATAGGTTGACATCATGTTTACTATTATAGTAAACAAATAAAAATTGTTGAAATTTATTTTCCATATTAATGTCATAAAAGGAGCATAAATTATTGAATTTGAAAGGTAGTAATTAAGAAATTTGATATCATATATATATAAAGTTAGTTTTTTTTTTTTTTTTCCTTAGTTGACATATTCTAAGGGCTTAGGCTCTGTTTGGGAAGACTAAATAAGTCCACACTTTTTATCTTTTTTGGGTCACATCAATCAACATCTTTCTACACATCTTTTTATAAAAAGTCAAAAAGTACACTTATTTAGAACATCCCAAACAATCCCTTACTTTTTAAAAAAAACCCGCATTACTATGCCTTTTTTATTTACATATAAAGTTTGTGTGAGTGGTTTTTCGATCACACTGCCCTCTTAGTAATCCAGCTGTAGAACACAGGCAGAGTAGATGGCACCCTGTAATCTGCACAGAAAGAAAAGGCACCGGCGGTGGCTCTTCCACCCGGGGGCACTCCGACGATCCAGTCAATATTCTCAAGATAAATCAAGTACTTAAGTAACTGCTCAAGACTTCAAATTGCGTACCTTAGACCCGCCGGGGGTGCCTCTCTTTTATAGTAGAACTTTCTCCTAGTCCCACTAGAAGTTTCACTCCTATGGACTCTCATTCAGTTAGGATTCTTCCGGATAGTTAGGGATAAACTCTACAGGAGTTCTTATCCTTATCTATTCTGAAGTCTTTCCTCATTCTAGGACTCTTGTCCTTTATCTGCTTACTTCGGACTCCGATTTCTTCGGAGTGAACCTCGGCAACTCTGAGATAACCTCGGCACGCCCGAGATCACGTCAGCACAATTACCAGGACACGTGGAACCTCGGCTGACACGTCGGCGTCACCTTACCACGTGTTGGTACTCTGAAAATACAGCCCCACAACTGCCCCCTAGGTTCTATTACCTCGGCATTCTGAGGTGATGGAACCTATAACGTCCTTTCTTCCGTTACCTCGGCGTATGAACCCTTCAGCCGAGATCATTCTCTTTAGGCCGACATGCCTTCATCAGAAAACCAAGAGTTCAGACGGATTCTGTCACGCGCATGAGCTGTCATGCATCATTCCTCAACCGTTCGGCTGACGTGTTTTTACCTCATTGATCCGTGCTAGCGACGCGCCTGTATGGCGTCTTTTCTCCGGCTGCGCCGTCTGACGCCTGCGTTGCTCCAGGCGCATTAAATGCTTTTTTGCCGCCTGTTTTGAGTTTTGACAAAACTCCTCATTCTCTCTTTGGCCTTTTCACTTTTGCCTTTGACGTTTTTGCTCTTTCTTGTGTTTTCTCTCTCTAGAATTCTCTTTCTGCGAATCCGCCATTGTTCCAAATTCTCAAGCTCTGCAACCTTACTCATTTGATCCTTTTGGTGAAGCTCTTGCCATTCCGTCCTTCTGTCAACATCGCCTGACTTCGGCGAAACTCGTTTCGGCTCTACTTCTCTGGTAAGCTACTGTTCTCTTTGTTTTCGATTTCATCGAAGTTCTTTCATCTTCTTGCTGCCATTACTGTACTACTCTTGCATTTGAACTGCGAATCATTCGTCTGAATGCGTCTCACTTCTTGATTTTTACACGTGTAATAAGCATTTGCACTGTTTCACCTGTGTTCTTGGCCTTCCACCCTTTATATTCTTGAATCTGAAACTGCGCTTCTGTTTTCTGCTTTGTTGTGTCTTTTCCAGATCTGTTCCTTCCATCTCTGTAATTCTTAGGTTTTGGGTTTTGATTATAGAACCATTGATCCTTAGTGCAAACTGAAACGAACCTTATCTGTAGTTACCCCAATTTGTGGCCGAGGTTCTTACAACCCTTCTCAAGTAATTTTCTTCTGAAACCGAGCCTTCTTAACCTAGCCGACGTGATGGGTATGTGGAGGAATCGAGTGAACACACCAACCAAACTAGAGTATTTTAGGCAAGAGTTTTCCATCCCACCCGATGTTCAACTGAGACTGGCTGGGAATGATGACTCTATCATGCCCACTGATGACACCATGCCCTTCCCAGTTGTTGCCTTTGCCGAGTGTGGACTTCGGCTTCCACTCAATCCACTTTTTCGCGAAGTACTCCATTTCTATAGGTTGAACCCAATGCAGCTCACTATCAATTCTTACAGAGTACTTAACGGTGTCATAGCCCTAGCTAGGCAGAAGAATGCTAGGATCACCCTGGCCGACCTTCAATATTGTTACACCATGTGCCCCCTGGATCTGAAGGAAAAGGGGTTCGTTTACTACCTTAAACCCAGGTCTACTAAATATAAAATCATAGCCAACCTCCCAGACTCCAACAAGGGAGCTGGGGATGATTACTTAATCGCTTCTGGCAATTGGGAATTTGGACCAGATGAAGACGTCCGTATTTTCCCTCTGCCCCGAACAGTTCAGGAGGGAAAGGGTAAGAGCCCTGTGTCATTTACTTACTTGTTTCCTTATCAAGCCTTCAGTACTTTGTCTGTGCTTAACCTCTGTTTGTTCGTTTTTGCAGACCTTCGTCAGCCACCCAAAAGCTTCCGTCAAAGCTACTTCCCCAGCGAGGGTTTGAAGAAGCTCTTACACCTTCCCCTCCACGAACGCAAAGCCCCTGTGGTGCTCAATTACATTCCCCATCACAGATCAACTCTGCCTGACGTTCCAAAGCAAAAGAAGAAGAGGCATTCCACCCTTACTGCGACAACCCAAGGCGCCTCTTCATCAAGAGCAGATCAAGGCTCACCTCTGTCCCAGCCGATCTTCCTTCAACCTCGGCTCCCTCCTTGACCCTAATTCCTGAAAGGAAACGTCGACGTAGACTTGTCAAAACAGCCGAGATGGTTCGCCGAAGGCCCGTTGTTCAGGATCTTCTCGCTGACCTCCCCACCGACGTGGATGCACCACCAGCTCAACCTTTGTCACCACCAAAACCCCCAAGAGTTAAGAAGGCCCAACCAAAAGCCAAAGCTACTGACGCCGAGGCTGAAGATAATATTCCCTGTCCCAGCGGGCTGTGGGTAAGAAATCTGCTCCTACCTCCGCCAAAAGACCGGCCGACGCTCCACCACCACAATCCTCCCAGCTCAAGAAGCCGAGGTCCTCGTCTGCGACGACCTCGGGCTCCAAGAAGCCCGACGTTCCATGGGCCCCAGATTTCACTCTGGAAGACAGGCCGATCATGGCTTCTGAGAGTGCTGATGACATTAACGTTGCAGTTGGTCTCAGCATAGCACTGCTGCTGCCAAATGACTTGGAGCGGAATGCATCATACAGTCAGGAAGAAAATTATGCCCTGATGCTCCAACACTCAGTCCAGGTAAGTGTCCTTGCTTGGTACTCTTGTTCTCTTTCGGTATTAAGCTTGGACTATTTTCTAACACTCTGAAACAATTTTTTCCTTGTGCAATGTCAGGCCGTTCAGCATGCCCATTCTCTGTCCATGCAAGCTTATGAGAACAGAAAAGAGATGGCTGATCTAAAGAAAGAAATTGCTGCCTTGAAAAAGGAGAGCAAAACTCTTCAATCAAAAATGAGGAAATTAGAGGATCAAGCCGAGGCTGCAACCAAAGCCCGATCTCTCGCCAAAGAAAAAATTGAAGCGGCCGAAGCTATCACAAAGGTTGCTGAAGCTCAGAAGAGGGACGCCGAAGTGAAAAGGGCCCAGGCTGAGAAGGAGCTTGAGGAGGCCCTGTCTACCAAGAAGGCTGAGATCGCAGCAGCCGAGGACAAGGCCTATGCCCAAGGCACGGATGATGTAGCTGAGGACTACAAGGAGCAAGTTAGGCAGGCTTGCAACAGGGGCTTCTCCCTTGGTTGGATGTCCTTGGCCAAAAAACTTGATCTTTCAGCTGATTCACCATGGCGCAAGGCCGAAGCCATCCCTCTGCCCTTTCCTCCTTTTCAACCCTCAACTCAGGTTGAGGAAGAAGTTGCATCTGAAGCTGAAGATGAAGACAACGATGATGATGGTGCCTTGGTGAGGAAATCCAAGGATGATTCTGAGGCCAAGTCCCCTCCTCGTTCTGAACAAGTCATGGACTTGACTACAGATGAAGAGGGTGATTTCGTTAAGGGAGCACCCAAGGACCTTTTCACTGGCCATTTATCATCGGACCTTCTTTTGGCTGAGAGAACTGTCGAGAAGACTGTGGCCGAGATTGATGCCGAAGTGGCTGCAGAAAAGGAGGACGAGGTTGTCGCAGAAAAAGACGCCGAGGTTGTTCTCCAGGAGACTTCCGAGGTGGAAATCCAAACCGCTCCTCGAGTTTGAAGAATCCCAACCCTGATGTCTTTTCTCTTTTTTTTTTTACTTTGTACTTACTTTCTCTTGCAAGCTTTCTTTTTATGGCCGATGTGCCTCTCTTTGTTACTTGTGAACAATTTACTTTTGCTAGGCCATAGTGCCTTCCTTATATACAACTGCAGTTGTTTTTCTTGAAATGTTTGTGGATTCTTCTTCATGGTTCTGTACTTAGAATAATTTGTATGACTTCCATACTTCTTCTTTTTTATGCAATCACCTCAGGGTTGAATACCTCGGGTAATCAAATCGTATATTATTCCTCGGCTATATTCTGACTTAGCTTAACTTTAACTTGTAAATTGCTACAAATTTCAACAAGTGTTAAGGAATGTTCTCAGTTTAACAACTTGTAAATTGCTACAAATTTCAACAAGTGTTAAGGAATGTTCTCAGCTTAACAACTTGTAAATTGCTACAAATTTCAACAAGTGTTAAGGAATGTTCTCAGCTTAACAACTTGTAAATTGCTACAAATTTCAACAAGTGTTAAGGAATGTTCTCAGCTTAACAACTTGTAAATTGCTACAAATTTCAACAAGTGTTAAGGAATGTTCTCAGCTTAACAACTTGTAAATTGCTACAAATTTCAACAAGTGTTAAGGAATGTCTCAGCTTAACAACTTGTAAATTGCTACAAATTTCAACAAGTGTTAAGGAATTCCTCGGCTTAACTGCGGCTAGACATTACTGTCTTATCTCTGCCCCCAATGTGAACCTAAGTTCCACTTGGGTTCTCATTGCTCGTAAGAAAAAAGCACAAATACCACTATGCATGGTTTTATAAATTCTCGAAAATCTTGCTGAGATTTTATTGATCACATCGGCGAAAAAGAACATCTAATGATAGAAAAACTTTAAATTACAAGTGTTCCATGGCCTAGGCAATGCTTTGCCTTCATTATCTTCTAGCCGATAAGCCCCATTCCCCAATACCGAGGTAATTCTGTAGGGTCCTTCCCAGTTTGGGCCAAGCTTGCCCTCTCTGGGATCCTTCTTGTTGCCGACGACTTTTCTCAGGACTAGGTCGTTGACTTGAAAATCCCTTGGATTGACCTTCTTGTTGTAAGCTCTGGCAAGCTGTTGCTGGTATGCTGCAAGCTGGACTGTAGCTTTCTCTCTTCTTTCTTCTAATAGATCCAGATCTCGGGCTAAGAGCACATCATTAGTCCCATTTTCAACTCCCTGGGTTCTGATTCCTGGGATGCCGATCTCCAATGGAATGACTGCCTCTGTGCCATAAGTCATGGCGAAGGGGGACTCCCCTGTTGATCTTCTCGGCGTAGTGCGGTATGCCCAAAGCACATTGGGCAGCTCGTCTACCCACTTTCCTTTTGCTGCTTGCAGCCTCTTCTTTATCCCATCCAGAATTACTTTGTTCGATGCTTCTGCCTGCCCATTGCTTTGGGGAAAGCTTGGTGTGAAAAGTAATTCTTTATCTTGTACTTTGCACAAAAACTTTTGATGAGTTTGCTGTCAAACTGTGTTCCATTGTCAGCAACTATTGCCCTTGGAATCCCAAATCTGGTTATGATGTTTCTCCAGATGAAGTTCTTTACATCCACATCTCGGATCTTGGCAAGAGGCTCTGCTTCTATCCACTTTGTGAAGTAATCTGTTGCCACCAGTAAGTACTTCCTCTGCCCAGTTGCTTGGGGCAATTGTCCAACGAGATCCATGCCCCATTGGGCAAACGGCCAGGGGCTGGAAACCGGGTTCAGGTCGGCAGCTGGCTGATGTATCAAAGGTGCAAACCTCTGGCACTGTTCACACTTCTTCACATAGGCCTCTGCATCCTTTTGCATATAGGGCCACCAATACCCCTGGGTAATGGCCCTGTGAGCTAATGATCTGCCCCCTGTGTGGCTTCCACAAACTCCTTCATGAATCTCAAATAAAAAGTCTTCAACCTGAAGAGGGTGTACACATCTTAAAAGAGGTCCAGTGAAGGACCTTCTGTAAAGATGTCCTTCAGCAGTCAGGCTGAATCTTGCCGACTTCAATCTGACTTTGTGTGCCTCCTTCCGGTCTTCAGGCAGCTTTCCTTCCTTCAGGAATGCAACGATCGCATCCATCCAGCTTGGCCCCATGTCCACACACATTGCCTCCTGCTCTGTGTTCTGTGGTTCTATGCTCGGGCCCGACATGTAGTCAATCATAATTGTCCTTGTCTTTCCTGTTCGCATTGAACTCGCCAGGTTAGCCAACGCATCGGCGTGGCTGTTATCATCTCGGCTTACTTGAAGCAGTCGGCAGTTCTGAAACAAGGCTGCTAGTCTGATGACCTCTTTTGCATACGCCGACATCCTTTCGTCTCTGGTTGCAAACTCTCCCGTAGACTGATTCACTATCAGTTGTGAATCACAAAAGATTATTACTTCATCTGCTTCTGCTGCTACTGCCAGCTTCAGTCCAGCAATCAACGCTTCATACTCCGCCTCATTGTTCGAGGCTTTGAAGCCTAGTCGTATGGACTGCTCCAATATTTCACCATCGGGTGATATCAACACTATTCCTGCCCCTGCCCCCTGCCGGTTTGAGCTCCCATCAACAAACAGTTGAAAGGAGTCGCCGATGTAAATGCTGCAGGGCCTGAGTTTTTGCTTCCTTGTCTTTAGCCCTTGGCTGGACTTCTCCCTCCTTATTTAGGCATCGTTCATCTCGGCTCAACGGAGCTTGATGTTCGATGTGTTCTGGTGAGAACTCGGCCACAAAGTCGGCCAAGACTTGGCCCTTAATTGCTGTTCTCGGCCTAAACTCCAGGTCATATTGGCCCAAGGCTACGGCCCATCTTGCTATTCTTCCAGTCAAGTCTCCTTGTTGCAACAAGGATTTCAGCGGGTGCTCTGTTAGTACCACAATCTTGTGGGCCTGAAAGTAGTGGTTTAACTTCTTTGAGGCCATTACCAAGGCCAGCATTAACTTCTCCAGTGGTAAATACCTTGTTTCTGCGTCGGCCAAGGTTTTACTCACGTAGTATACAGCTTTCTGCTCTCCCTTCTCTTCTCGGACTATCACAGCACTCACTGCTTGCTCTGAAACTGCTAAGTACAAAAACAGGTCATCCCCAGGTTCAGGTGTTGAGAGGACTGGAGCCGTGGTAAGATACTTCTTTAGGTCGGCCAATGCGGCTTCGCATTCCTCAGTCCATAAAAAATCTGTGGCCTTTTTTACCAGATTGAAAAAGGGCTTACATTTGTCCGAACTTCGGCTTATGAATCTGTTTAGGGCTGCGGCCCTTCCAGTAAGCATTTGGACCTGCTTCGCCGAGGTTGGACTCTGAATCTCCAAGATTGCCTTGATCTGATCTGGACTGGCTTCGATTCCCCTTCTAGTTACTAGGTATCCCAAGAACTTACCGGATCCGACTCCAAAAGCGCACTTCGATGCGTTGAGTCGGAGCCGATATGTTTTGAGTATATCGAAGACCTCTGTCAGGTCGGCAAGATGGTCCTTTGTTTCCTTGGTCTTCACGACCATGTCATCAATGTAGACCTCTACTGTTCGGCCAATCAAGTGCTTGAACATCTTGGTTACCAACCTTTGGTAAGTTGCTCCTGCGTTTTTCAGCCCAAAAGGCATAACTCTGTAACAGTACAGACCTTTTGGGGTGATAAACGCTGTTTTCTCCTCGTCTGGGGGGTACATGGCTATCTGGTGATACCCCCTGTAAGCATCCAAAAAACTCATCCTCCCGTGGCCAGACGTGGCGTCGACTAGCTGGTCAATCTTTGGCAGAGGGAAGCTGTCCTTGGGGCATGCTTTGTTCAAGTTAGTGAAATCTACGCAGACTCTCCACTTACCATTCTTCTTCTTCACAACCACGGTGTTCGACAGCCATGTAGGATAATTGGCTTCTCTTATGGCCCTGGCCTCCAGAAGTCTGTCCACCTCCTCCTCCACTGCTTCGACGTGTACCAACGTCGGTCTTCTGGCCCGTTGTATCACAGGTTTGGCCGACCTGTCAACATTGAGTCTGTGACATGTGACCTCGGGGTCAATGCCAGGCATTTCATAAGGTGTCCAGGCGAACACCTCAATATTTCTTCTCAGAAAGGTCTCCAGCTCTCTTTCTTCTTCTTCGGCCAATCCTGAGCCGAGAAGAAAGTAGCGTTCCTCATCGCCCTCCTGGATGAGGACTTTCTTCAGTACTTCCTCACTTTTCTCGGCCGGCTCCTTGCCGACATCATCCAGGACCTTCATGTCCTTTTCTTCAATTTCTGCCTTTTCTGGCTCTCGAATGCTGCAGGTTAACTTCATTGCTGCCATGGAGCAATTTTTCGCCTGCAGCTGATCTCCTCTTATTTCCTCAATCCCATGTTCTGTTGGGAATCGTAGCAGTTGATGCAATGTTGAGGGAACTGCCCCCATTGCATGCAACCATGGCCTCCCCAGTATAATGTTGTAAGGCGATGGAGTGTCAATCACAATGAACTCCGTCTCAATCCCTTTCGTTCCAGCTTGCACCTCCAAGGTTGTTGCGCCTAATGGCCATGTCGGCGTTCCATTGAAGCCGACCATCGGGCTGTTGGAATGCTGCATGTCGTCCGGGTGCAGGCCTAACTCCTTGTAACATCTGACATACATGATGTCACAGGAACTGCCTTGATCAATCAAGATGCGTTTCACCTGGCATTCCCCGACCTGGAGGGATACTACCAAAGCATCATTGTGCGGGTGTTGGACCATATCTAGGTCGGCTTCTGTGAAGGCTATCACTGGGCCTTGGCATTCTTCAGCCCGAGGTCTTTTCAGCCCTACCTGGTTGACGTGCTGTAGGTGTTTGACCCTCTGTGTCTCCCCCCTTAAGTCGTTTTCACTCACCCTTGAATGGATCACATTAACCACCCGAGGTCCGCCTACAGGTGGTTGCTGTGCTGGGGGAGGCGGGGCTGCTGGTGCTTGAGGCAAACGTGCCTGTGCTTCTCTTGTCTTGGCCTCATCCACTAGGTCTCTCAGATGGCCTTGCCTCACAAGATCCTCCAAATGTGCTTTAAGGGCTCTACAACCCTGAGTTGGGTGCCCTTCTTCATTGTGGTAAGCACAACGCCTACCAAGATTCCTCCCCATAAACTCTCCTGGTGCCATTGCTGGCGCTCTGAAGTAGGGTTGATTCCGAATTTGGTCAAGAACTTTGTGGACCGGAATTCGGAACACCGTTGTTACTGCCTGTTTGGCTCTCAACTCTGTCTCTTGTTTGTTGGGTGCATTGTTACCTCGGCCTCGCTTCGGCGAGCCGTGGTCTTTTTCTTGCTTTGTCTCCTTACTCCTCGATGTATCCTCCTCGGCTCTGGCATACTTCTCAATTCTCGCCATGAGCTCTTCCATGCTCTTTGGCAGTGTCTTTGCCAAAGACTTCCGCAGTGAACAATCATCCTTCAGGCCGTTCTTAAAAGACACGACCGCCACCTCCTGGTTGCATTCAGGTATACGATTGAACACCTCGTAGTACCTTTTTGCATAAGCCCTAAGGCTTTCGTCTTTGCTGATCTTCAGAGCCATCAATGCATCCACCCTCAATGGCTGCAGTTTGTTTGTAATGAACCTGGCCACAAACATCTCGGCCAGACCTTCCCAGCTCTTCACGCTTCCTTTCGGTAATTTGTGGAACCAGTCTGATGCGATCTCCCCGAAGGATGAAGGGAAGACTTTGCAGAGCAACGGCTCGTTCCCACTGTATAGTGCCATTGAATTCAAAAATAATCCAACATGGAAGTTAGGGTCTGACTTACCATCATATATCTGGAACCTCGGCATATTGAATCTTTTCGGCGCGACGAATCTATCCAATTCCGCCGAGAATGGCGTCCTCGGCTTAACCGGGGAGGTTACTTCGGCTCCGGCATTCTCCCGCTTCCTCTTGAGATAATCTCTCAAGTCTTCCTTACTTCTCCCTGCAGCCCTGCTGTCGTCGGACTTCATCCTTTTCGGCGCACTACTCTCGGCCTCCTGATGGCCCCTTTTTGATCCTTCCCCGCAGGATGCATCGAAGCACAACAACCGCCCCGAAACTTGCCGATGTTCTTTGGGGTCTGCTTCCTTCTCGCGACATGTCCCTCGGGACTCTTCTCTTCTCGGCTCTTCTCGGCCGACGTCTCTGGAGGGTCGGTGGGAGTGCCTTCCACTCTTCGCGTGCTGAGGTGCTGCGGGGATTTCTTTCTGTGCGTTTGCTGCTGGCATTGGTGTGTCCTGCAGCGGGTAGGGCGGCTGCATGACGCTATTTTGCATCATGAAGTTGACGACCGACTGAAGGTCTGCCAACTTGTTTGCCATCTCCTTTACTTCTTCGTCCCTCCTCAGACATCTGTCTTTCCAAGTCTGAAGGTCGTCCTCGTTATAGTACCTTCCCTTGTCCGCTCTCTTTGATGCGTCGCCGCCTTGGCCAACGCCTTTCTCTGCGTGATTCTGATCACGAACTTCTTCGTTGTGGTCTCCTTCTCTAGTGTTAGGGTCGACGGGTCTTCCACCCCCAACAGGAGTGTCGTTCCCAATCCTTTCCCTCTGCGAGTTACTGGCCATCTATTCTTCTTTCCTTCCCACAGACGGCGCCAAATTGTGTGAGTGGTTTTCCGATCACACTGCCCTCCTTAGTTATCCAGCTGTAGAACACAGGCAGAGTAGATGGCACCCTGTAATCTGCACAGAAAGAAAAGGCACCGGCGGTGGCTCTTCCACCCGGGGGCACTCCGACGATCCAGTCAATATCTCTCAAAGATAAATCAAGTACTTAAGTAACTGCTCAAGACTTCAAATTGCGTACCTTAGACCCGCCGGGGGTGCCTCTCTTTTATAGTAGAACTTTCTCCTAGTCCCACTAGAAGTTTCACTCCTATGGACTCTCATTCAGTTAGGATTCTTCCGGATAGTTAGGGATAAACTCTACAGGAGTTCTTATCCTTATCTATTCTGAAGTCTTTCCTCATTCTAGGACTCTTGTCCTTTATCTGCTTACTTCGGACTCCGATTTCTTCGGAGTGAACCTCGGCAACTCTGAGATAACCTCGGCACGCCCGAGATCACGTCAGCACAATTACCAGGACACGTGGAACCTCGGCTGACACGTCGGCGTCACCTTACCACGTGTTGGTACTCTGAAAATACAGCCCCACACAACCTTAAAAAAATTAACAACTATATATGGCAGTCAAATGTTTTTTCCTAATCAAATATTTCAAGCTCTCTAATTTCCAAAAAAATAAATCAAAAAAAGAAATCTAATTGTAACAATATATTCAATAGAAATGAAAACCCAAATATTCAATAGAAGTAACCAAACACCAAATATATTCAAAAAAATATACATACAGATGTATGTATGTCTCTACAATTTAAGTGGTATTCAAAAAATATACCCACCTTCCCCTCTCTCTCTCTCTTTCTCTCTCTCTCTCTCTCTCTCTGTGATGATCAGCCTTTTTCTATGGTGTTTGGTTATTTCTATAGATTTAAAAAACCCAAATATATTGTAGATCATTAATAGTCACAAGGACACTTACAGCCACAAAAATATTATTTTAGTTAAACACAAATATACTATTTTATACTCAATTGTATGTGGGGTGGGGTGGGGTGGGGTGGGGTGGGATGAGTCCGGATTTTCTATCGTGCTATCTTGCAATATTTTCTGCCGTGGTGCTAAAACGATGTCGTTTTGGGTTTTTTTTTTTTTTTCTTCTCTATTTTCGTTTCCTTTTCTCCTATTTTCTTCTCTCTAAGACCATCTCCAATGGTGAACCAAACTTGACATCAGATTTAAATTTTGGTGAAAAAGTCACTTTTTGATGCTCCAACGGTTTCAGCAATTTGATATCAAAATGAGAATTCAACAAAAAAATCATCAAACTAAGAACAGTGTCCAGATTTCAGCAAATTACTGTGTGTGACCGTTGGAGGAAAGGAACCGGTCAACCAGCTGGTTGCCCGGCCGGTTGACCAACCAGTCGACCGGTTCAGCAATTCTGCAACAGGTTTGAACTGGTTGGTTTGAACTGTGAACTGGTTGGTTTGAACTGCTTCACTGCGTGACCGGTGGAGAAGAGGAACCGGTCAACCAGCCGGTTGCCCGGCCGGTTGACCAACCGGTCGACCGGGTTGATCAATTATGCGCCAACAGTAATGAACTGGTTTGAACAGGTTTCAACTGGTTGGTTTCAACTGGTTTGAACTGGTTTATTTTGAGATAGGTTATTTTGTGGATTATGAATAATTTGGAGAGTGATATAAATTTAAATTCCCTTCAAAATATAATTGAAATTGTTACCTCTCATATACATATTTTAGAACTAGCCGTTTCAATAATTTACCGTTGGATGGACAGAGTATTTTGAAAATTTACCATTAATGATGTGCTCTATAAAATATATCTGTCTTGTATATCAGGCTAACAGAGTATTTCATTTTCAGAATAGCATTACATTATATGCTGTGAATTTTGTTTCTTTTGTGTCATTAGAAAATTTTTTCCCTTGAAATTTTAATTTATATTATCTGATTCTGAGGTTGAGTGTATATCATTCTAATATTTTTCAGTAAGTTAGATATTGTATGTACTATATTTTTTTCAAACTATGGAAGATTTTGAAATGTTTGACGAATCACAAATGTTGGAGCACCACACTCATATTAATTTTATGTCGGAAACTTCACGAGAGCAGAACACGCAGAACAGTGAAAATCATTTTATTTCAGAAACTTCTCGTTTTTTTTGTGGTAAAGCGTTCACAATTATAGAAGATGAAACTTTATGTAGATCTTGGTTAGCAATCTCTCAAGATCCCATTACTGGTGATAGTCAGACTATGGCTATATTTTGGGAACGAGTCCTTGTTTATTTTAATTCACAATTGAGCGGTAAATTAAATCGAAACCGTATTTCTTTGTCTCACCGTTGGTCTGGTATGCAAAAGGCAATTAATAAATTCTGTAGTTTTCTTGAACAAATTCAACTGAGGCAACAAAGTGGAACAACTGAGGCAAATATGGTAAAATTTATTTGTGTTATTAAATATCAATTTTCTTTTCTAAATGTATACTTGTTATTGAAATGTTTGTAATTTTTTTTTGTAGGTCGCTGAAGCGAAGCGGATGTATCATGCAATACAGAAAAAACACTTCACATTTGATACATGTTGGGATATTTTGCGCTGAAGTTGTAAGTGGGATGAATTTCATCACAACCCAAAAGAAGCAACGCACATGCTGATCCATGTTCAAATCCACCAACTGAATATGAGGCATTTCAATCAACCAGAATATGCGGTGCACGAACAACCATCTAATACATCAACACGAACAATTGGTACTAAGGCATCGAAAGAGAAGTTGAAGAATCAAACAATGCACGATAGTAGATCTGATGAAATGGCTACCAACCAATCCAAAATTGTTGAAGTGTTATCAACTATCTCCGCTAGAACTATTGAGCGAGATGAACAAAAGGCGATAGACCTTGAGCAGAAGGCTACAGAGCGTCGAAGAAGGGCCGAAGATAGGGAGGAACAACTAAAACTCCTATCTATGATGAATGAAAGAGAACAACAAAATGAAGATCATAAAATAATGTCAATGGACATGACAATTTTAAATCCAATGCAAAGGGCGTACTACGAAGATCTTCAATGACAGATTTTATTTCGAACAACTAATAGATTGCCTTGAAAGGTTCTGTATTAGTGGGTTTCATCTATTGGTTTTATTATCTAAAAATATTACATCTAACTTGTATTGGTTAGTTTTATTGGAATTATTAATGTGATAAGTAATCATGTAATCACAATTTTATTAAATAGAACATAATGATTTATGGAACATCATATTTCCAGTTGAATGTGGATTTATGGATTTTTGCCATAGTTTTTGCCATATTTAAAGTTCAAATTTTATGGATTTTTATTAAACATCAGATTTTATGAAACATCAGATTTTATGGATTTTTGCCATGGATTTTTGCCATATTTCAAGTTCAATGTGTAATTGTTGCCATGTTTTTTGCATAGAGAGATCTTTGGTCTGTAGTTCAATGTGGATTTTTTTTTTTAATTAACCTCGTCTTCTTTAAAATGATATTTCAAGTGAAGGCCATTGACTACTATAACATGATTTATACCAGAAAATCATAACTGAATAATGACCTTTTTGTAGCATTTTCAGAATGTACATAATCATGTCCTTTGTCAAATAGGCATTAAAATGAAAAACTACAATATAAAGTGATAATAACTGCATAGGCCAATGTCATAACTGAATAGGTTTTAATTAACCTCGTCCTCTTTAACAAATTGACCTAACAAAAGGTTGTTAAAATAACAAAATACAAAACAATGCAAATACATAATGTCAAACACTTATCTGGTGGTGGTGGTGGTGGAGGAGGGAAGTAGTGATGGTATATGTCATTTACGCGATGCTCAATCCTATCTATGCGATTGTTTGCCACTTCATGACGTCTTTCAATATCCACACGGAACTCACCAAATTGTTGAATTAATGAGTTCTGCGCAGTGGCAAATGTATCAAACTGAGTACCCAACGAATTGACCTAATTAGCCATTTGATGTTCCCATTAAACGCGTTGATTATAACGTTGTTCTTCCATGGCCAAAAACTCAGTCTAATATTGAGGTTGTTCAGTTGACATCACATTGGCAGGAGGATCTTCTAGAGCATCATCTGGTGGGACTTCATCTTCTGAATCTTCTGAAGCATTAACACTTCCCATTAAATTGGAGGCTGCACTAGCACGGGTCACTGTATACTGAGTAATGGGTGAACGGATTTTGATCTCTATTTCATCTACAAGGCGAACCCTAAAATGTTTGAAAATTTTTGTAAAGAGTGCCCCAAACAGTAATGACCGGCCCGTGAATTGACCTTGATTTGCGAAAATCATTTCTTTCATAATTATGTAACACAAATCTAACTTATGGCCAACTTCAAAACAATATAACAAATAGGCATTAAAATATGAGACCGCATCATGATGTCCTTTTTTGGAGTGACATTTTCTACAATCCACCGGTGGAGAATCCGAAGATAAGGTTTTAAATGTCTTGCTTGTAAACTAGTCCCAATAAATCTGTTCTGACAAATAATAGTATATACATCAATAGCATTACCAACAATATCAGCTAACTTAGCCTCAGTCTGAAAATGGATATTTTCATCACCTACATCAACTCCAATAATGCTTGCCAAAGTAGGAATATCAAACTGTATACCCTTTCCTTTCACATATGACAAAAGAGTAAAATTTCCATCTTCTTCCTGAGTAGCTCTTAGGTGAACGTAAAATAGAGATACCAGCGTGGATATACCTTTTGGGGTAAATTAATTAAATTTAGCCATCACATTGCTTCAAGTTTACTAACTAATAGTGCATCATATTGAGGTGGCAGATTTACCCTCCTCCCTGTTACAATAGGTCGGCTGTGAAAGTTTGGAAAGGCTAGTTCATGACTTTCACTGAGAAAATCATCAGTAGGATATGACTGATTTTGAGGCTGCTGTTCTTGGCATTGTGGAGGGTTGGAACTTTCACCAACTTGTGGTCTCGCTCTTTTAGTTCTAGGCATGATGTCAATATTTGTTGAATTATAATGAATATGTGTTACATATGAAAGCTGAATTACAGTTGGCTTGGTGTTGTTCTGGTGTTATGCGGAATATAAATATGCAGTGTTTCTTAATGAAAACATGAACTTAGAATTCAAATGAATGTAGTTTTAATATTACAATGCATATTATAATGGAAAAACATGAAAGCATTCAGTATGCATACTAATTGGTTTTGCATACTAATGGAAAATGCATACTGAAATGGAAAACATTTTTTATGCAGTGTTTTTACTTCACGTTATGCACTATTTGGTGTATGCGTAGAATGGTGCATTAATTTTTATATTGCAGTTTTTAATATTAGAATGCATATTAAAGTGTTTTTACTTCATTCATTTTTATACTGAAGTGCATACTAATTGGTGTATGCTTAATGGCACATTAATTTTTACTTCATGTTATGCAATGTTTGTTGTTCAGAAGTGCATACTGAAACTAAAAATCAGAGAAGTTATATTTTAAAATATTGAACATGAATGTAGTTTGATTAAAATATGAATTTTATGATCTTGAGAAGGTTAAAGTCGAACAAATAAAGCATAAAGTCGAACAAATAAAGCATGCACACTGAAAGGAAAAAAAATAATAATAATAATAACAAAGGGCCGGTTGACCAACCAGTTGACCCGTGCCATACTCTGTTTTGGGATACTGCCTTCTTGTTCTGCTGATGTTGGCTTTCTTGATTCAGATGGTTTGCCTTACTGATTCTGTGGATTCACACTTACAATATAGTGAATATGCAGAGTTTGGGATTACAATTTGGTTCAGCTGAATTTGAAGGTGGTAGTGGAGGGAATACAGTGACTGTGTTCTTATAGAGGCAATCTGTGGGTAGAGGTATTCAGTGAATAGAGTGAATTTTTTGATGCCAGGTTTGTATACAATCTTGAGCTGATATAGAGGGTGAATTATTGAAGTAGGTGGTGAGAAAATTAATACTCAACAACTGTGGTGTGTGTAAAATGAGGCATGGTAGGTGGAATGAATTCAATGAATGGTAGATGGTGTGTTTAAAATGAATGGTAGGTGGTTCAAACGTATGCATTGTCTGTAGTATGCCATGAATGTAGGTGGAATGCATTTATTCACTGACTAAATGAATGGCAACATTATTAAGTATTTTTTAACTCTGTATGTTGAATGCATTTCAACTGAGGCAAAAAATGAATGGCAAGATCAACATCAGTAAATGAATGGCACATCAATAAATTTGTATAAATTTGTATATGCACATAATGATTGACATTATTATTAAATTAAGATCAGTAATTTAAGACATTATTATTAAATTATGATTATGCAGATCAACATCAGTAATTTAAGACATTATGATTATGCACATGAACATCAGTAATTTAAGACATTATGATTATGCACATGAACATCAGTAATTTAATACATTATTATTAAATTATCATTTAAGACATGATTATTAAATGTGCATAAATGGATGTAATATTATCATTTGTGGCACATCAATACTGAATTGAACACAGAATTTAAGACATGATTATTAAATTTATGTGGTTAAGACATGATTACTATCATTTGTAATTCTCATGAATTGAACACAGAACAATTGTAAATATTAAAGATTGGATTATTACAATAGCACATCATCACATAACTTCTGAATTACTTGGTTAATATAGTGCATCATAATGAAGATTACAAATAAGATTTGAATTTCTATTCCAAAACTATAAACAAAATTACATGTATTGATGTGGTGAATTTAGTGTTTACCATAAAGATGCCACATATGTTCTACTAAATCATTATGGAGGGCATGATATGCATCCTTATCTCTCATACCTAAATGACGAGACAAAAATGATTGGAAGTCATTGGTAGGAGTAGAGAAAAGTTGCACTGGTGTGTTGGTTGATGAAATTTCATAATCGAAATCAAGGTGCTCCTCCCTCTCATCTTCGACAATCATATTATGTAATATAATGCACTTTTCATTATGTTGGCAAGCATTTTGGATCCCAAAAACGTACAGCACCACTATAATTGCGAATCAAGATTGAAGGACTCCGAATGCCCGCTCTACATCTTTCCTGGCAAACTCTTGCATCATTGCAAAATGTTGTCTCTTTGCTCCTTGGGGAGAAAAAATTGTTTGAACCAGTGTTGCTCATTGAGGGTATATACCATCAGGAAGGTAATAACCCATATCGTAACTATGTCCATTAATAGTGTAATTGACAGGGGGAGCTTTACCTTGCGTAAGATCAGAAAACAAAGGTGATCGGTCCAACACATTCAAGTCATTATGTGAGCCAGGCATTCCAAAAAATGCATGCAAAATCCATAAGTTATAAGATGCTACTCTTCAAGAATGATGGTTGGCTTTTTTTGATGGCCTACATATTGACCTTGCCATGCCTTTGGACAAATTTTCCACTCTCAATGCATGCAATCTAAACTTCCCAACATACTAGGAAACCCCCAAACCTCCCCAATAACAAGTAATCTAGCAATGTCAGTTGGTGTCGGAGATCTCAGATGTTCTACTCCAAATATTTCAATCACTGAATTACAAAATTGTTGAAAACTTTGAATTGCAGTGCTTTCCCCGATACGTATGTAATCATCAACTGCATCTGCTGCGACACCATATGACAATATTCTCATCGCTAAAGTCATTTTTTGTAGGGGAGATAATCCAACTACATGAGCTGCATCTTGTTTTTGAACAAAATATGAATTGTATGCTTGGATTGCATTCAAAATTCGCAGATATAAAGGACGACACATTCGAAAACGTCTCCGAAATATTGTAGGTGAATATACTGGATTTACAGCAAAATAATCTGCAAACAATCTGTTATGACCCTGCCTTCTATCTCTGCATATATACCTATGGCTACAACAGAACCACCTATTTTCTTTGAGCTATCACTTGACTTAAGAATCTGAAGCATACTATTATGTGTCATAAGCCCCTAAAAGTGTGACCATATATTATCATCAGACTCATCATCAGAGGAGGAGGAAGAAGAAGAGGATGAAAATGAAGTCAATATCATGGATTTGAAGGTATTCATTATGCTCTGTTTGGTTTAAGCTATGATCGTATCAGTTGTGTGGAGTTGTCTGGCATATGGATAATGTGTTTATATGAGATTTTAGAAGCAAATCATTGTTAGAGGTAAACCAAAACGACATATATGTAATGGAGGGAAAAAGAAATAGGAAAACAAATGGGAACAGAAATGGAGGGAAACCAAAAAAAAAAATTTAATTGCCTTACCGGTCGACCCGCTGGTCGACCAACCGGTCGCCCCTCCCTCAGTTCACATAGGTGGGTTCAAACAGTTCAAAAAGGTAAAAAAAAAAAAAAAAAAATTTACCCTCACCGGCGACGACCAGTTGACCGACCGCGGTGACCCATGGATTTGATGCACCATCAGAGCACCTGATATCAAATTGAGAAAATGAGCCATTTTTTACTCAAATTTGATGAAAAATTTAAGTAACCGTTGGAGATGCTCTTAGAACACTTATAATCAAAGAGATTTATATAAAATATAAAATAGCCCTAACCAAAAAAAAAAAAACCAAATTTATTTATTTATTAAAAAAGGAGAGCGCTCATCGGCATGTAGACAACTCAGAAGTAGTCCATGGTCCCAGCGAACTTTTCTCTGTAAGTGATCGGAACAGCTGGGTTAGAACCGTTGTCTTAGCGGACATGAGTCATGTCAGACCACTCTGATCTCCAACTCAGGGGGACTCTACTATCTTCTTCGACTGAGTCCATATTTGAGTCCAATGGAGTAAGCAATCAAGGGTTCAGTGCTCAAATATTTGAAGAAGAAAAAAAATATTTACAATACTCAATCCATATTCTATATACTAATAACATTAATGTAAATATATATATTTTTTTTTCCAAATGGAGGTAACCTGTAAATTTGAGGGGGGAAAATAAGCATGAACTAAATAGGGGAAAATTCAAAAACTTTTCAACGGTTTGAATTGAAAAATTGAAACTTCTGCGAAATCGTGTATGCGTGTAAGGAACGTGGGTTATTTCTTTATTTTTCTTTTAAATTCTTCTTTAGTATATCAAAATTGAATATTGGGTAGTTGATTAGGAAACATTTAAGGAAGAAACATAGTGGGTGTTTGGGAAGTTGGTTTTTATATAAGTTTTTTTAGTTGTGGGATATTATTGGATAAAAAAAATTTAGTGTTTGGAAATATGTTGGATTTTTTTTGTGGCTGGATGTGATGTTTGTGAGAGAAAAAGTGAAATGATTATAGAGTTGGATGTGATATTTTGTTTGGATTTGTTTTTTTTGGTTTTGCAAAAAGTTTGTCTTTTAGTGTAAAAAATCAAAAAAAAACCCAACCCACAAACTTCCCAAACACCACCTAGTAAATGTAATATAATATAATATATAATATATTAGAGTGTGAGCGGTTGCTTAGAATATAAATTTTAATTTTAAATTCATACCATATTTTTTATGTTATTTTAGTGATGAAAATATTCTTTAATAAGTTAAGTGAATAGTCTTATGTTCACGTCTTGTGTCTCTCTTTCTTTTAATTATTATTTATTTATTTATTTATTTATTCTGGATAAATAAATTGACACTTGGCGTAAAAAGAAAAAGTCACTTAGTAAAAGAAAATAAAAATTCATGAACATCAAGTGAGATGTTGATTTTTATAATAGTATATAGATACATATAGATAATACAAAAATGCTAGAGATCTTAAAAATTTTACCAAAAATTCTACCAAATGTCTCACATGAATGTGGAACCCACATGGGACCTACATTGTGTGAGTCCCACACCCATGTGAGACATTTGGTAAAAATTTTGGTAGAATTTTTGGGGTCTCTAGTATTAGTCCAGATAATATTTGTTATGTGAACATAAGTATCAGGTAATAAAAGGTAGAAATACATAAATATCATTTCGGTTCCCTATATACTCCTTGTTCAGAGAGCCCTATTGGGTAACCCAATTACTAGAACTGGCAACGGGGCGGGATGGGTGGGGTCGGCGATCACACTGTCCATCCCTGGCCTTGATCCCTGACGGGGAACCTATCACCGTCCCTGTCCCCGGCCCCGGCCCCTAACGGAGATTGGGTTTCCCCGATCCCGAAATTCCCCGGATGAAAAAAAAAAAAAAACCCAAACAGAAAGGGAGAGAGATCAACAACAACATCAACAACAACATTATCAATATCACAGAGACAGAGACAGAGACAGAGAGAGATGGATCTAAGTAAAAAGAGAGAAAGAGATAGAGAGATCTGAGTAAAGAGAGAGAGAGAGAGATCTACTCAGATCTGCCATGGCAGAGGGAACCGACGCTGGAAGAGGAGGAGGTAGCGCTCGGCAACGATTTTCGGCGCTCTCTCTTTCTCTCTCTTTTTGCTCAGAGGAGGAGAAGATGGCGCTCGTCGTCGGAGGTGGGGCCAATTTGGTGAGAGACGATGAGGAAGAGAGAGAGAGAGATCAGAAGCGGTGAGGAAGAGAGAGAGAGAGAGAGTAGAGGGAATAGAGAGAGGGAGTAGATATGAAATGAAAACAAAAAGATGAAATGAGAGAGAGAGAGAGAGAGAGAGATAAAAAAAAGAAACAGTTAATAAAAAGTATATTATATATATATCACTTCAGGGGACAAATGGGGTGGGGTCGGGCCAGGGCCGGGGCTTGGGCACTCATCATCGTCCCCGGTTTGAAAGTGATCAGGGATTGATTTTTGAATACCATCCCTGTCTCGTTGGGGGTATTTTTCGGGGAAAACTCGTTCAAATCGAGGTCGGGAGATCAGGTCCCTGTCGGGTCGGTTTCAAATTGCCATCCCTACCAATTACCCAGACAGAGCAGGGCAATAAAATGTGGAAAAAATGCTTTTCAACTCTAATTTTTTATCTTTAAAGCTAGTTTTAATGAGTTGGCAGTAGACCGCACCCACTGTGATGCGATGTTTTGATCTTAATTTATGTAGTTGGTTTTTTTTTTTTCTCCTTAATATATCATTAATGCTCCATTAAAATACTAAAATTAGTGCTTTAAATCATTACTGAAAATGTGGTATACCCTAGTTGAATGGTCTGAATTAAGTAGCAAGTCCAAGCCCAGGCCCCTAATCTGACATGGATTGATTGTAGGGCTGGCCTGTCAGGCTCATTTATATAATAAAAGCCAAACACTTTTTTTTTTTTTTTTTCAAAGGAAATTAATTAAAAAATCTTATTAGGAAGATGCGTGTACCAATAACTCCAATTTATTTTTAATTGCTATCACAAAATTTTATTTTTTATTTTTTTAGCATCGTTTTCTTAAAAAAGTGTTATTAATTGTTAGTTTTAGAGAAAGTTGAAAAAATTATCATAGAAATTGTCACTAATTGTCATTTTTTAGCAACAGATTTAGAAAAGGTCAAAAAAAAAAGAAAAAAGAAAAAAAGAAGTCACTAACACTTGTGGAACTTTTTAATCTATACAAACATGTACACAAGTCCTTGTAACAAGACTTGTGAGTAATTATCTCTTTTTTTTTTTTAAGAAAACCAACACTGATTACCATACCTATCTCTTCTTTTTGCATGAACTAGAATTTGTGTTCGGGCGGGTTAAGTCTTTGCCCAAGTCTAATTCAAGTTTTGGTGACAGTTGTCTAACTCTCCCATGACAATATAATAAGGGCAAATTGAAAAATCTAGAAACCTCCTAGATGTTGATTTGTGATTATCTATCAATAATAAGCAGTAGAAAACAATCTCAATCAAACAATCAAGAGAAAGAGACACAACGATTTTTACGTGGAAAAACCACAATTGGACACCTCCAACTGTGATAAAAAAACCACGGGCAACTGCCACAAGACAATCCACTAAGAAGATATAAAGAAATTACACATGTATACTCTCAATTATCTAGTGAATCCACAACGCCTAATTGAACCAACCTCTATGTGCCTCTTCCAACCCCATCTTTACCACGGAATTGTCTTTCTGATGAGCCACTCCGGATTCCACCAAAGCTTCAGGCTCGAATTCTTCAGAATCCACAACTGAAGAACAACTCTCTCTTTTGTGTATAACAAACAAATCTTTGATGTACTCTCTTTAAACCATGAGTTGAATACTCAATAAAACATCAAAAAAAATAACAAAATATCCCCAGATATAAACCTTTAAGAACCAAAAAGAAGATCTTGAGGAATTCAATCAATGAGTAGTCTGGTTTTGGGAGAAAACCAACTACTTATAGAAAATCCAAAGCAATCCTAGTTGGGAAAGAAAACCAACTTCTTGCAGAACTCCAAAGTAATCTCACTTCTTATAGAAACCCAAAATAAACCTTGTTTCAGAAGAAAACCAACTCCATAATGAATCTGGAAATTTGGGATCGCGCGATCCGCTCGAGCGTGGGTCTTCCCGCTCGAGCGGAGACTTCATATTTTGTGATTTCATGTAGGCTCCCCGCTCGAACGTCCGTTTCTCCGATCGAGCGGAGAATCACACCTTCCAGTATTTTTTCAGGCAAAACAGAGATACTGTGAGCTTGCAAACCCCGCTCGAGCGGGAAGGCCAAAACTGGAAAATCTTGAAAAGTATAACATGAACGGACAGGCAACTTTGAATGCATTTTTGCATTTGCTTCGGGCCGCGAGCTGACCGGGTAGCTCGACCCCCGTCATAATCAGCGAAGTGGCAATCTTGAAAACATTGACATCACAAACTGATCTGCAAGGCTCGATTCGGGTTGGATTCGCATCTAATAAACTCATAGCCTCACTGAAATAAAAAATGCGAATAAAATTACAACTCAAAGGAGTTTTGTCAAACGGGATTGCCAAAAATAAAAACCTAACACAAATTATATCGGTAGACTCTATATTTTATCCTTTGTGTGGTTTCAATCCTTACATTTTTAATTGGCTCAATTTTAACTCTTAATTTTAATTTTTTTTTAATTGGTACAATTAATAATGTTTTTTAAAGAAAATTATCACTAGATTAGCTGAGATAAACTAACTGAATTGAGCAAGTTTCTAATTTTACACTTAAAAAATATGGCATGTGACACTTATATATGTATTTTCTATAAAAAAATAAAATAAAATGTTAAGAGTTGTAATTAATTGGATCAAATTGAAATAAAATCATAAATTCATGGTCAAAATCAAGTTAATTGAAAATACAATGACTAAAATTACACAAGGAGTAAGATACACGGACTACCGTCGTAATTTTTCCAAATAATATTTTATTTTATTTTTTATTACATGTGTTTGATTAATATAGATAATATTATTCTCTAACATATTACAAAATACAAATCGCTTGGGTACTCTTACAGGTAGTATTATATGAGAATAATGAATATTCACTTCAAACGAAAAATTCTTTTCACTTTTTGTTGCCCTCTTCATCATGTTTTTATTTTTTATTTTTTTTATTTATTTATTTTTTTTGGGGGAGGGGGGGGGGGGGGGGGAGAAAACCCCTCTTCATCTTTTGATGAGTTCCATTTGTTATTGTTGTCTCTTGCTCATAAACTTATTTGGGATGAAGGATAGGTTCATTTTGTATGAGTAATGTTATACAATTTTTTTTATTATTTAAAATTCTCATTTAATTGATGTACAAACACTCATAAACCCAGCAAGAAACAGTTGTGTAAGAAAGTGAAGGTGAAAGTTGGATGTTAGGCAATGATCCAGGGAGTTTGAGAATGATCTACAGACTTGAAACTATAGATGTTTTTACATGGTCATCAAACGGCTAGAGATTAATATGTCAATTCAACGTTTAAGATGAAAGCAGACTCAATAAAAAAAGATAAAATGTTGGTTAGTTGTGCCAAACTGACATTTGTACTATTATAACAATATTGTTATAATTTGATATTTTGGCACTGTATTATGTCAAATTATAATTTTGCCATTGTCAAAATGACAATTATTGCTGGAGATGCTTTTATAACGTGAAAAAAATAAAATGTATTTAAAATAAAAATTTTAATTGAATAAATAGATGTACGAGAAAAAATAATTAATTAATATATATATAATACGAGGGTTGAATTTGTTGACCTAGTGACTTTTTTTTATCAAAAAAAAAATTTTCTTGCAAAACAGGATGTTATTATAGGTGGAACCACAATTCAACCCGATGCAATCTGAGCTATCTCAAGTATGTTTGATTTTGTTTTTTATATAATTGGTTGGGTTCTAAATTCAAAAATCTAAAACCGATTAAATTTGTTATTGTTGTCTCTTTGCTCATAAAATTATTTGGGATGAAGGATAGGTTCATTTTGTATGAGTAATGTTATACAATTTTTATTTATTTTTTATTTTTTGAAATTCTCATTTGATTGATGTACAACACTCATAAACCCAGTGAGAAAGAGTTGTGTGAGAAAGTGAAGGTGAAAGTTGGATGTTGGGCAATGATCCAGGGAGCTTGAGAATGATCTACAGACTTGAAACTATAGATGTTTTTACATGGTCATCAAACGGTTAGAGATTAATATGTCAATTCAACGTTTAAGATGAAAGTAGATTCAATAAAAAAAAGATAAAATGTTGGTTAGTTGTGCCAAAATGACATTTGTACTATTATAACAATATTTTATAATTTGATATTTTGGCACTGTATTATGTCAAATATAATTTTGCCAATGTCAAATGACAATTATTGTTGGAGATGCTTTTATAACGTGAAAAAATAAAATGTATTTAAAATAAAAATTTTAATTGAACAAAGAGATGTAAGAGAAAAAATAATTAATGGATATATATAATATGAGGGTTGAATTTGTTGACTTAGTGACTTTTTTTTTTATCCAAAAAAAAAAAATTTCTTGCAAAACGGATGTTATTATAGGTGGAACCACAATTCAACCCGATACAATTTGAGCTGTCTCAAGTATGTTTTGATTTTGTTTTTTATATAATTGGTTGGGTTCTAAATTCAAAAATCTAAAACCAATTAATATTGATTCAGTTTTGGATTCTATCTCGATCCAATCCAACTCATACATACTCCTAGTTGATATAATTAAGTCATGTGTAGTGGTTTAGAAACCTCATTAAAAGTTAAAAGTCACTAACGTAATTTGTTATCAACTAAAAAATTAATTGTAAGATCAACTTTTTTGTTCACAAAATGTAATTTTTTTAGCAACTTTTTAAATACTTAATTTTCTCATCTCTTAAAATTTCAAAAATTACAACAACACAACAAAAAAAAAAAAAAAAAGAGGGGGAGGGGGGAAATGTTATCGTTTTACTCCCTTATGATTTGGCTCATGTGCAGACTGTCCTCCGCTCATTTTCAAATAACCACATAGCTCCCTTTTGATTTGTGAATTAAAATGCATTGTTAGACATTGCCTTCAATTTAACAGGAAATGGGAAACATTGTTAGATATAAGAAGATTATATGCTTATTTTTAAATTTTAAGGGAATGTTACATATAAAATAAAGCACGAGGAGTTAAAGTGTATTTTGCCTCCCAAATAAATAACTAAAATATCCGTAGTTTACAAACTTAGGTTATCTATATATAGGAGTATTTTAGTCTTTTTCATTAACTTGTTAACGGGTCTAACTGTGTATTTTATTCCATAAATCACGAAGGGGTTATATGGTTATTTCCAAATAAGAGAAGAGTAATTCGTACGAGACTGAAATTATAAGAGGTAAAGTGAAATTTGTAACAATAAAAAATAAAAATAAAAAAACAAAAACAAAAACAAACTCCAATTAACGTAACACTTAATAATATTTGGGGGGGGGGGAGGAATCTAAATTAGTAATTTTTTTATTAGGCTAGATCCACCTAGATAGTCATTTGCATACCCACTAAGTGTTAGAGTGTTAGGAATCAAAAATTCGTAACAAGGATATGCGAAACAGAAAATAGTAAATACGAAAGATAAATAAATTGAATCAATCATAAATAAAGAATTTATGTGTTTCTTCCTTGAATAAACTTATGTCTATAGTCGCTGTAGATTTACCATGTTAAAAAAATGATTACAACTTTCTCTATGGAGTGTTCGCTATTCGTTGCGGTCGGAAAACTTCAAATTCGCTATTCATCCACCGAATTGGAGGATTGAAAAAAATCAATCTGGATTTATTCGCCAGATTGACGGATGTGAATTGAGCAGATTAGTGGATTGACAGATGGATGCGGATCGTTTGGCGGTTTAAATTTTTATAAATTTTGAACATAATACAACAACTTGTTAACATTTTTTTTTTTTATAACAATCCAACCTAACATTACCAAAAGATTGTCAAGTAAATTGTCAAATACTAATAATAAATATGTATAAAAAATATGTATTATTAAAACCATTTCATTATTTTTTTATTAAAAAAGTATATAATTTGATTTTTTTTTAAAAATTATAAAATTAAGCCTTATATTTTTCACACAAAAATATCAAATATCAATACTTGCCATTTGATAAAAGGATTTCCAAATAAACAACACAACAAAATATCTAAATACTTATTCAATTGAAGATACAAACATAATATCTAAACAAATTGAACATACAAAATCTTATAAATTATTAGTGATTTTCGTGATTTGGCAGTTCGGTAGCGACCAAAGGAATCTCAAATCTATCATCCGTCCAAAACTAGAAGGATTGAAAAAAAAATTAATCCGCAATCGTCTGCTCGTCATCATGTATCCATCCAAAATATGGTGGATCCGTTCGGTTTGGTCGGTTTGGACAGATCAAAATATCATCTGTTCACCCCTACTCTTACTCAATACTAAAAGCATCCCTCATTTATAGGTAATTCTATTTGAACACCACTATTTCACTTAGCTCACACCATTTCCCATCTATTTTATTACTATATATTATAACAAAGTGACTTTTTGTGAGGAGCCTTGTGAGAGTTTCCAAAACTTTCAATTGAACTTTTGAATTTTTAAATTAAAAAATAATTTTTAAAAAATGTTATTGGCCAACACATTAATATAATAATTATAAAAATATTAATTATTTCATGATTTATGTTTTTCAAAAGGAAAGTTAAAACAAAATCTTTCTCTTGCAAAAATTCAAAAGAAGAGATTAAAATTCATTCTTCTTTCTCTTTTTTTCTCCAATATATTATCTCTCTATACAAAACCCTAGTCGTTACACAATCACAAATAATTTTTTCGCACCATATAAAATTTTCTTATCGCATTCCAAATCAAGCATTATTTGTTAATAATACAAAAAATAATTATTTTCAATGATATTATATTGCAATTATGGTAGCATAATTTAAGAAAAAACGATGTGAAAAAACTAATATGGAAAGATTTTCAAATTTGTATTTTAAATTCTTACATAGAAAGTACATATATAACAAAATTATTAATAATTACTTATTTATTTTTTATTATAAATGCATTTATCAGACTTGTTTTGTTCAATTTTTTAAAATTATTTTTGAGTTTTTGTTTTTATCTTTAATAAACTTTTTATTTTTTAATATTTCAATTAAATACACCTACAAACTAAGATATTTATGAAATAATTTAAAAAAAAAAAATTACTGAAGACAAAAGACTACCAAAAATGTGTCATTTTCTTCTTTATATTTTTCATTTTAAGTGATTTTTTTTTCAATTTTTTTGAGATATTTAGTTTAACATTCCTTTCTAACTTTTCATAATAAGAGAGGCCTACAATACATATATATATATATATATATATATTAACTTATGGCCCCTCACTTGTTTTTATACCACTAACCCACTCAACTCTCTCTCTTCTCTCTCTCTCTCCTCTCTCTACAAGCCCATAAACTTTCCCTTTATTCAATTTGTGATCGGATTCCACTTGCCCTCAAGTTTCGTGTTCGATTGAGACTGTCTCGCCGGTCCCTTCTTAATGGTCCAATAACACAGCTTTTCTCCTGTTTGATTAGGGCTATTGATTGATATGGCAAAAAGGGTGAGATTTGGTGGGGATTTGGTGAAGAAGAAGAATTCTTTGTTTTAGAAGCTACCTACCTCACTTTTTCCTCTTCTTTATTTTCCCGGCAACCAAACAGTTGAAATTGGAAATAAAAGAAGTTTTTTTATTTTTTATTTTTTTGCTTTGAATCACAAAATTTTGAATATTAGAAAGGAACTATAAGACTGTGTGTTGAAAGAGGTGTTAGAGATTATTACCATCGAATCTCTCTTCGAAGAAAATTTCGGAATATGCAGAATCTATGAGAATTTGTAATTTTCTCTCCTATATCTATTTATCTGAATTTGTTTTTGTTTATCGTTTTGACCTATTTGGTATGACATGGACAGGCCGACAAAGGCCATGGACCACTATAAACAACCCAAGACATGGACAGGCCCACAAAGGCCATGGACCACTATAAACAACCCAAACCCATCAATTGGAGCCCAATACATAACCTAGCCGATGAAGTCCAAAACAGCTGGATTCCAACATGGCATAAAGAGCCAACGGCATTCAGACACGTGGTAGGTGAAGGACGAGCCACGTCAGTAGACAAAGATCTGCAAAGTTATTGCCACTGCACATCACCATTAATGCAGCCCATCACAGTATTTATTACGACAACACCTCCCCGTCGGAACAGGACCCCCTTACCCTGATCAAGGTAAGCTACAGCATAGACTTTCGGCAAAGAGGGTAGGTCGGAAGAGACAGCGAAATGATTACCAAAGGATATAAGCAAACGTTGAAGACAAGAAGAAGGTTAAGTTTTCTATCCCCATCTCTCTCTTTGTCTACACTCCCTACTTCCTCTACTAATTTGCTCGTCGGAGGGTTCACTGGGGGACTACCCCCGTTCCCCGTTGAACTTGTTTGCAGGTCACTTGGTGGGCTCGACCCTTTGGACCTGAGCTTGAAGAACTTGGATTAGTCCGACCCATCCACCAAGAACAAACTGTATCATCAGTTCTACACTCCCTACTTCCTCTACTAATTTGCTCGTCGGAGGGTTTACTGGGGGACTACCCCCGTTCCCCGTTGAACTTGTTTGCAAGTCACTTGATGGGCTCGACCATTTGGACCTGAGCTTGAAGAACTTGGATCAGTCCGACCCATCCACCAAGAACGAACTGTATCATTAGTTGGTGCCGTCTATGGGAATTTGACTAAGTAAAGAGTGGGGTAAAAACTTCGACCTGGAATTGCGACTAAGTGTTGTACGAATGCCACAATTATGAAGTTTCACTGATGTTGCAAGTGACTCAGTCTTGGGCCTGGAATGGCGGTACTCAATCTGGTTGGGACTTGTGGTGCTTGGTCTAGGTGAGGATTGGTCTGATCGAGTGCATCAAGCTCAGTCTGGCTGAGGCTTTTGGGCTTAGTCTGGGGAAGGCGTGTAGCGCTCAGTTGGGCCGAGGCGTTTGGATGCTCGGTCTGGACGAGGCTCTGAGTGCTCAGACTGGCTGAGGCTTGTGATGCTCAGTCGGGCTGAGGTTGTTTGATGCTCGGTCTGGACGAGGCTTTTAGTGCTCGGTCTGGACGAGGCTTTTAGTGCTCAGTCTGGCTGAGGCTTTTGGTGCTCAGTCTGGCTGAGGCTCTTGATGCTCAGTCGGGCTGAGGCTTTTAGTGCTCGGTCTGGACGAGGCTTTTAGTGCTCAGTCAGGCTGAGGCTCTTCATGCTCAGTCAGGCTGAGGCTTTTAGTGCTCAGACTGGCCGAGGCTTTTAGTGCTCAGTCGGGCCGAGGCTTTTAGTGCTTAGTCGGGCTAAGGCTTTTAGTGCTCAGTCTGGACGAGGCTTTTGTGAGTGCAGTAACCAAAACTGTAACGCCCTCAAAATTCAACCCATTAAATATAAAACATGACATGCATTATTAAAAGAAACATTATATTATTTCAATCATCATAGTATTACGAAATAAAACATCATAATAAATGCCCTACGGGCTTACATCTTGCCAAGCCAACACTTGGACACAATACCATGAGTTCTAACTCAAATACAAATAAAGCCCTAGGCTTGAATGTTTACATAAAGTTCAAATAAAACAAATAAATAAAACAAGTCTTCGAGTCCAAATCCTCACAAGCTAAGTCCTTGGAGATAGTGAACCACCTGAACCTGAAAATGAAGTTCCCATATAGGGTGAGCCACAGCCCAGTAGAGAAATACTAAACCAAGCATAAAGAATTAACTAAAGCAGTAGCATCTGATACATGGTTAACACAAAATAATCCATTTACAATTTCGTGACACAAATGTCTACATTGCCTATGACACTTTGTCTATGGCATAACTCACCTTCCAACTATGGCTCAGAACCTGGCCCAAATAACTCAACGGGATTTCATCTCTTATTAACAATCTTTCCAATTCAACAGGGATAACACATCAAGTTAAACCTCTCATATAACATAACAAATACAACAAGTTGGTATTGTATCAATCACAATCAAATTCACTTCCATACTTCCCAACAGATACATATTTTGATGATGTATCATATCAAATAGATAAGCATATGAGCTGTATCTCTGCTATAGGCGCGCATATAAGCAGCAACCCTGGGTTCATCCCCTATCTTCCCATAATCATTAACCGGTTTAGAGGTACATCCCCCATCTTCCCCTAAACCGTGGAGTACATCCCATATCTCCTCCCATACACAAGTAATGCATATAAACATAAAGTCATATACACAATAAATCAATACATAAATTTAACGTATTATTCCAACCTTTATACTCAACAACTTAACCAAATGATTAGTTTCAATTTTGCCTAATCCACATGCAATGTCTACAACAATCATGGCTATCCTCCACCGATAGCCCAAAACAATTATTTCTAAACAAGAAATAAATATAGCAACACATGTAATTTCAACATTCTCAAGGTAAGTATTTAAACTAACCAAATACAACATTAAATCACTAAATTCCCCAATCTCATGAATTTACCCAATATCACAATCTTCCCTTAAATTGATTATATAAATTAATCTATGACAAACCCTAAGGTCTCTCCCAAAATTACCAAACTACCCCCACATACCAAAATACCACCACTTAGGATTAAAACGTATAAATGGAGTAGGAAATCCCTACCTCGAAGATATAACTCAAAAAGAAGAGATGAAGATGATGCCCAAAACTTCAAAGTGCTCCAAATCCAAGTTTGTTCAGATTAAATGAAAGCCCTCACTCTCCTCTACCTTTTTTGTAAAGCAACTAGGGTAAAAACACACCCTAACTAGATCAATCCTAGGAAAGAAGATGAGTTGGGAGAGAGAGAACTCGTAACCTAGGGTTTTCTGAAACTGAAGGGGCTGAAAAACTGATCTGAAACACGCTGCTGCGTATTTAAGCAAAATAGGCTCGCTCGAGCGAAGACCTGGTCGCTCGAGCGACCAGACACAGAAAATCCTCGCTCGAGCCAAGAAAGGCTCGCTCGAGCGAAGAACTAACAGTTCGCTCGAGCGAAGAGAAGCTCGCTCGAGCCAGCTAACACTGCTCTCAGGTCTAGCACTGGACGCAATCCTCGCTTGAGCCAAGAAATGCTCGCTCGAGCGACGGACCAAAAACAAAGGCCTCGCTCGAGCGAAGAAAAGCTCGCTCGAGCGACCAAGCCAAAAACTGAACATAAACTCTTGGTTTCTAAACCCAACCAACCTGCAATCAACCTGCCCAAAACAATTATAATTCCAACTGAAGAAATAAAGGACAACATCAACAACAATATGGCAACGGAATCCACGGAACATAAGTCCGGATACAATAATCAAATGGGAAAAGACCGGGGTCGCTATAACAACGTCATTGAGACACCAGATAGATGACTGAGGTATATAAACGTCAAAAAGTTACATGGCATGAGAAGATAACAAGAATGTTCAAGCGTGTGAATTTGCCAAAAAGAAAATACAATAACTGAGCAATACAAAAGTAGTGGTTTATTGAAAGTAACGTTTCATGTGTTCGGCGTTCCAAGGGTGCGGGAGGTCTCGACCTTCCAAATCTTGAAGTCGGTAAGTGCCTAGACATGGCCGGGCTTTCACAATGTAAGGTCCCTCCCATTTGGCTGCCAACTTACCCTCAGTCGGATTCTTGGTGGCAAGAGTTGCTTCTCTCAAGACAAGGTCCCCAACAGCGAACTCCCTTGGTCGGACTTTGCGGTTGTAGTGTGTTCTCATTTTCTGTTGGTATGAGGCCAATCTGATAGCAGTGGTCTCCCTGAGTTCTTCAATTAGGTCCAGGTCTGCTCGACGGAGTTCTTCGGTGAGTGTTGGATTCGGATGTAAAACCCTGGGGGTAGGCAGACCAATTTCCACCGGAATAACCGCCTCAGCGCCATATGTTAGGCGAAAAGGGGTTTCCCCAGTGGTGTAGTAAGCCCATAGCACATTCGGTAGTTCCTCAGCCCAAAGTCCCTTAGCAGCTTCAAGCTTAGTCTTGATGATCTTCAGGAGAGAACGGCTGGTGACCTCAACTTGGCCATTGGCTTGGGGATGACCGGGGGGAGAAACATGGTTGAATCTGGAGGTCGGCGCAGAACTTCCTGTACTTGGCGTTGTCAAATTGTTTGCCGTTGTCGGAGACAATGGCCTGAGGGACGCTGAATCTGCAAACGATCGATTGCCAGATGAACTTGGTTGTGTTCCGCTCGGTGATGGTTGCAAGGGATTCTGCCTCTACCCACTTGGTGAAGTAATCAATGGCGACAATCGCGAACTTGGTCTGGCCTCGGCCGGTGGGAAGTGGACCAACTAGGTCGATCCCCCATTTGGCGAACGGGTAGGGGCTGCAGAGTGTGATCAGTTCAGTGGGAGGAGCATGGAGGATGTTGTTAAAGCGCTGGCACTTGTCGCATTTGAGCACAAAATCAGTGGCATCTTGATTGAGAGTCGGCCAGAAATAACCTGTACGGAGTATTTTGTGGGCTAAAGACCTGCCGCCCGAATGGTTGCCACAAATTCCCTCATGGATTTCTTGCATTACATAGGTTGCTTGAGCCGAGTTGAGGCATCGCAGATATGGTCGTGAAAAGCCACGTTTGTACAAGACGCACGCCACTGACCAAACGTAGTTAGACGACCGAGCCCTGACCTTGGCGGCCTGTTGTTGGTCATCTGGGAGTTCTCCTGTTGTCAAAAATAGGAAGATGTCGGATGCCCAGGGGATGGGTTCATTTTGGAGGAACTGTACTTCTTGTAGGTCGGGTGAATGGCCGAGTGGGCTAGGTATTCGAGGCGGATTCCGTGGCTAAGGTCGGACTGGTCTGCAAGGCCAACTAAGCCATCTCATCTGCCTTGGAGTTTTCAGCCCGAGGTATGTACTTGATGTGGAAGGTATTGAAGAGGCGAACAAGGGGGAGTGTCATATCCCTGTAAGCCCGCATTGTGTCCTCCTTGGCGTCGAATTCCCCCGTAATCTGGCCGACGATGAGCTAAGAGTCGCTGAATACCCGAATGTGGCTGACACCAATGTCCTTGGCAAGGCGGAGTCCTGCTATCAATGCCTCATATTCGGCCTCATTGTTGCTGGCATCAAACAAAAAATGGAGAGCACATTTGAAATAGCCACCCTCAGGAGAGGTGAGGATGAGGCCAGCCCCACTACTTTCCCTACGGGATGACCCGTCGACGTTGAGAGTCCAGGAATGGGGGTCTTCTAGCTCGACAGGAATTGGTGGGGGTGGAGAGGCAGTGGTTGGGGTAGGGTTGGTGAATTCCAGGATGAAGTCGGCTATGGCGTCTCCCTTGATTGCTATTCGAGGGCGGTAGGAGATATCAAACTGGCTGAGTTCTACTGACCACTGCATAAGTCTGCCAGAAAGTTCTGGTTGCTGCATGACCTTCTTCAGGGGTTGGTCGGTGAGGACCACTATGGAATGGGCTTGGAAGTAAGAACGGAGCCGTCTGGAGGTGGTGACCAAGGCCAGGGACAATTTTTCTAGCAATGGGTAATTCTGCTCCGCTCCCCTGAGAGCTCGACTGATGTAGTAGACCGGCTGTTGGGCTGAGCCGTCTTCCTTGATAAGGGCTGCACTGACTGTGGTGCTTGACACTGCTAAATAGAGAAAGAGAGCCTCGCCCGTTACTGCCTGTGAAAGGAGGGGAGGATTGGCCATGCATTGCTTTAGCTGCTGAAAAGCCTCTTCGGATTCGGTCGTCCATTCAAAAGTCTGCCGAAGAACTTTGAAGAATGGTAGGCACTTATCTGTTGTGCGGGAAATGAAGCGGTTGAGGGCCACTACTCGGCCGGTGAGTCTTTGAACTTCTTTGACCGTTCTGGGTGACTGCATCTCAATCAAGGCCTTGATCTTTCGGGTTCTTCAATGCCGCGCTGGCTGACCATAAAACCCAAAAACTTCCCAGATCCTACGCCGAAGGCGCACTTCTCTAGGGTTAGCTTCATTTGGTACTTGCGGAGGGTGGCGAAGTTTCTCGCAGGTCGGTCAGATGATCAGTGGAGTTTGCTCTTGAACAGCATGTCGTCGACATATACTTCCATATTCCGACCTATCTGGTGATGAAAAACGGCATTGACCAACCGTTGGTAGGTGGCCCCAGCATTCTTTAGTCCGAATGGCATCACGCGGTAGTGGTAAGTACCTCGGTCGGTAATGAAGGAGGTATGTTCCTGGTCGGACGGGTGCATCAAGATTTGGTTGTACCCAGAGAAAGCATCCATGAAGCTGAGCATCTGATGACCGACTGTTGCGTCGACCAGCAGATCTATACGGGGAAGAGGATAACGTCTTTGGGGCAAGCTCGGTTCAGGTCAAGTAATCGACACAGAGTCATCATTTGCTGTTGTTCTTGCAGACTAGGACCACGTTTGACAACCATTTGGGGTAGTCTACGTTTGTGATGAACTGGGTCTCAAGGAGCTTGTCGACCTCTGCTGCAATAAGAGTATTACGCTCCAGATGGAAGATGCGTTACTTCTGGCGGTAGGGTCGGAAATGAGGTTCGATGCTGAGGCGGTGGGTTATAAAGGATGGATCAATACCTGGCATGTCTGAATGGGTCCAGGCAAACACGTCATTATGCTTAGTTAGGAGGGCAGTAAGGTCGGCCTTGGCTTGGGGGGATAATTGGCTGCCAATTTTGGCAGTTTTGGTTGGGTCGGTGGGATGGATGGGGACCTCGACGAGCTCCTCCACAGGTTCTCCTCTGACCAGCTCGTCCTCATCCCGGACGTCGAGTCCTTCGATGATCATTGCCTCCTTTAGCTTGACTTCTTTGAGTGAGGCAACATAACACTCCCTGGCCACGGTCTGCTCTCCTCTGACTGTTCCGACCCCGAGATCGGCGGGAAACTTGATGGCAAGATGATAGGTGGATGTGATGGCTTGGAAGGCATTTAGGGCAGTGCGGCCGAGGATAATGTTGTAGGCAGATGGGCAATCGACCACAAGGAAGGTGAGCAACTTCGTGGTCTGCCGTGAGTAGTCGCCGATCGTGATAGGGAGGTCGATGGAACCGATGGAGGTCACACGGTCGCCGGTGAAACCACCAGCGGAGTTTGGAGAGAGGACAAACTCTCTTCCCCAATCTTGAGCTGGTGGAAGCAATTGAGGAAGATGATGTCTGAAGAGCTGCTGTTGTCGATGCGAACTCGTCTGACCTTGTAGTTGGAGAGGATGGCAGAGATGACAAGGGGGTCATCATGTGGGTAATGGATGCCTGTACAATCGGCGCCCGTGAAAGTGATAGGTTCAGTCCACTGTTTCGGCTATTTAGAGGGTCGGTCCACCGTTGCCACTGCTTTGTCTGAGCCTTGCCTTATTTTTCTGAGTTCTGCCTTTTGAGCGGAACGGGATGGTCCCCCACAAGCAAGGCCGCCTGAGATAACTCTGATCTCTCCGACTGGCGGGGAGGGGGGATTAACTGGCGGTCGAGGCTGTTGCGGAGGGCAATCATGGCCTTGGTTTGGTGGGGCTGGCTGCCGGGGTGGAGTGCGCCGGCCATTGTTTCTGGGGGACTCGGTTCTTTGCCTCTGCTGGGGGCGGGTGTCTGTGAATTGGCTAAGATGTCCCTGACATATGAAGGTCTCGATCTGATCTTTGAGGTTAATGCACTCATTAGTGTTATGGCCATGTCCTGATGGAAATGGCAATACTTAGATTGATCTTTCCGAGGGAAGGGGTTCGTGAAGGCAGGGCCATTTGAGGGGTAGTCCCGTTGGATTTGATTGAGACATGTTCCATGGGAGAATTGAGGGGTGTGTACCGCTCGAACGACCAAGCGGTCGGGCTAGTGCCGACTGGTGACTCGGGGGGTCGGTCGTTATAGTGGGGTGTTGGGCTATTATACGGGCGTTCCTGGGTTCCGAGTCTTTTCTCTTGTCTTTGGGGTTCGGGTTTTTAGTTATTGGGTCCTGCCGAGCGGCCAATGAATCTTCAACATTCATGTATTTTTGGGTTTTGGAGAGTAGGGCTACCATGGAGGTCGGTGGGTTTTAGAGAGGGAGAAAAGGAAATCGAACGACCGCAGACCGGCCATGAAAGCCGTAAGGATGACCTTGTCGTCATTTTCCGCCACTTGCAAGGCTTCGGTGTTGAAGCGGGTAACAAAGCTACGTAGCGATTCCCCCTCAGTCTGGCGAATGTTAAGGAGTTGGGTGGCCCGGCGTCGCTGGCGTTGGGCTCCAATAAAATGGCTCAGGAAAGAGTCACTGAGATGTTGGAAAGTGGAAATAGAGTCTGCTGGTAACTGACTGAACCACAGTCGAGCTGACCCCTTCAATGTCACGGGGAAAGCCCGACACATGATCTTGTCAGGGAAGGCATGGAGGATCATGAGGGTGCGGTAGGTCTCCAGATGGTCGACCAGGTCCGTCGTGCCGTCAAAAGAGTCAATGGTCGGCATCTTGAACTTGGCGGGCAGAGGTTTGTCCCGGATGGAGGCAACAAATGGCGAGTTTGCAGTGGTAGAAGGCTTGTGCTGAATGTTCTGCATGACCCCTTGGAGTTGGAGCTTCATAGCTCGGAGTTTCGCGTCCCAGTGGGGAATGTTGTCACCATGGTCAGTCAGTGGGGGCTGGACACTGCTGGCTTCCCCTTCGAGGGCTGGTATCACGACTGACGGGCGTGGGGGTAGAGGTGGTAAATTTATATGTGGAGGAGGAGGTTGTAAACCTTCTAGGTTAGATGGATGGGGTTGTGGAGCAGTGTGGCTCGGGGCTCTTTCTGGTTGGGTGGAATATCTGGAGGGGTGGTATGGAAGGTTTCTTTGGAGTAAAGCATTTATTAGGGCCTGATTTTGCTCAGCCATACGGTTAATGCTGTTGGTAAGCTCGATGAAATACTGAGTGGGTTGCTTGGGTTAGGAGGGTCGGTTTGATGGTCGCAACGTTATGGTGAGAAGCCATGGATCTAGTCGTGACCATACACCTTGATGGGTAGGAGAGAAAGGTTGTTTGGACAGGGTCTCCGGCGACAATGAGCACAACTGGCGCACGGATAAGAGCTGATTCCCACAACTGGCACACGGATGCTTCCTCCACGATCGCTACTAGGTGGTCTGCACCTGCCCTGGCTGGGCCCTCCTCTCCCTCCAGCTGCCCAGCCATTGCCCGAGCGTGGTAGACTGCGGTAGTGAGACCGGCACCCCCTTGGGGCGCAGGCCCCTTTTGGGTTTTGTCCCCTTCACTTGGTTCAGCCCCAGTTGCCCCACCCTCTACCTGCACTCCGGGGGCAGTCCTCTCAACCCCTTGGACAATCTCCACCACTCCTGGGGTGACCTCCACTTTCGCCTTCTTTGACCCAGGGGCATCTGCAGCCCCCTCAGGAGCACTCCTCTTTCTTCTTCTTCCTCTCAGAACCTCCCACTCCTTTCTCGCCTATTCTTTCACAGGATCAATTAGGAGCGGTCGCGGCACGAAATTGCTTAAGTCCTTCTCCTCCAGCGGCTTGGGGCGCGGTCGGACCCTCTCTCGCGCGATCGGCTGGGGAGGTCGGTCTTCCTGCGCCTCCTTAAATTTTTTGGCTTTGGCCAGTGTGGCCCTATGCTCAGCCTCTTGTGCTCTCCTCCTTGCCTCCAATTCAGCTTGCCCCACGTCTTCACCACTCGGTTGAGGACCCAACCCCGCCGCAAACAAGGCTGAGGGTTGCACGAGTTCGTCCCACCTGGCTCCCTCCTTCTCCCTCCAGGCCTTCACTTTCTTTATTCTCTCCTCTGCTGCTGCCCCTAATTTTGGCTCCACAGATTTGGTGGGCACCCTCCACATCGTGCGCACCCCAGCCCCTCCATTGGTGGACACATAGAACCATCGTGGTCTCCAACCTTTGATTGATGTTGGCAGCCCCGCCACCAAACCCTTCCCTGCCGTTGCCTGTAGGGTGACCCACGTCTCCTGCTGCCCTGAGGCCTTATAGCATGCAAAGAATTCGTCTACTGTCATGGCCTCCCCTCCATTCACCTTCAGCCACGCACTTGCACAAGCCAGCAAGATCTTCCATGCATTGGGCATTAGTTGCCCCGGTGCTACCTCCAGACGGTTGAGCACATCCACTACCACTTGCGGCAATGGTAACCTCAGTCCACCCTTTAGAGCTTCCTCATAAAGGAAAACTCTCCCGTCCTGGCATCAGACGACCTTTCCGTTGATGTTGGTAGCAATAACTCCACCTCCGTAGGGATCTGGTATTTTTCACGGATAGCCTCCAACTCTGCCGCAGTAATCGTGGATTTGTCAGCCTTTGTGTGCCAATGATCTGGTTCCGCCTGGCTGATTGGCTTTGGAGCTACTATCATGGTGGAACCATGGGATCGTGCCAATGACCCCCCCACCCTCTCTGACCTATACTGCGCCGCCAGCTCCACTGCATCATCATCTCCAAGTGGGTCCACCCTCACATTCACAGCTTCTTCTTGGGCCATTTCTATGGTATGTTTGCGAATCACTTCTGACGCAGGAGCAAGGAAATCAAAAAAGTGTTGCAAAGGTGTATCGTGAGCAACAAAGGAATTAACACTTGGATGTTTTGAGTTTTGTAAACAAGTAGGTGAATCGAATGACGCCAAAAGCCTACGGTTTGCCCGTGTTCCAAGGATCCCAATTAATTTTCGCCTCTTGAGCCTTGGACCCCTCCGTTCGGCCTTCGCGCGCGGTCGCCCCCTCGCGTCGACCCTTCCGCTCGGCCTTCACGCGGTAAGTCCTCCTCACGGTCTTCCTTTCCGCTCGGCTTTCACATGGTCGGCCCTGCCGCTCGCCTTTGCGCGCGGTCGCCCCTCCTCACAGTCAGCCCTTCCGCTCGGCCTTCGCGCGGTAAGTCCTCCTCACGGTCTTCCTTTCCGCTCGGCCTTCGCGCAGTCGCCCCACATCCTGGTCGGCCCTCCCGCTCGGTCCCCCTCTCGCGGTCGGAGCACCTTACGCTCGGTCCACCAACTCGGCCGCCCATCCTGGTCAGACTCATCTTCCTCATAAATATTCTCTTCGTTGGACTGAAGCTGCACTCGGAAATGGGGGACTACTGACATGGACAGGCTCACAAAGGCCATGGACCACTATAAACAACCCAAACCCATCAATTGGAGCCCAATACATAACCCAGCCGATGAAGTCCAGAACAGTTGGATTCCAACATGGCATAAAGAGCCAACGGCATTCAGACACGTGGCAGGTGAAGGATGAGCCACGTCAGCAGACAACGATCTGCAAAGTAATTGCCACTGCACATCACCATTAATGCAGCCCATCACAGCATTTATTACGACAACACCTCCCCTTCGGAATAGGACCCCCTTACCTTGAACAAGGTAAGCTACAGCATAGACTTTCGGCGAAGAGGGCAGGTCGGAAGAGACAGCGAAATGATTACCAAAGGATATAAGCAAACGTTGAAGACAAGAAGAAGGTTAAGTTTTCTATCCTTATCTCTCTCTGTGTCTACACTCCCTACTTCCTCTACTAATTTGCTCGTCGGAGGGTTCACTGGGGGACTACCCCCGTTCCCCGTTGAACTTGTTTGCAAGTCACTTGGTGGGCTCGACCATTTGGACCTGAGCTTGAAGAACTTGGATCAGTCCGACCCATCCACCAAGAACGAACTGTATCATCATGGTAAATTTGGCTTTATATCAATTGAATTTCATGCGAATCGATTCGACTTTTGTTAATAATTTTGAAAACCCATTAGTCTAGGAGTCTTGAATTTCAGTCAATTGCTTCTCAGAATTTTTTTTTTTTTGGGGGGGGGGGATGGGTTGGGGTGGGGGGATTGGTGTTGGTATAATAAAATTGTGTTCAGTTATGTGGCTAGACAGGACTATATTGGATAAGAATCAATTCTCAAACATTGTGCCATTTTGGGAACCAAAATAAAAAGTCACGTTTTTGTCAAAATATCCAAAAACACAAGTGGCAAAAACGTAACAAAATTGATTTGGGAAGTGCCAAAAATGCAAGTGTGAAATTACAAATTGGGGCCTATGAGAAAAAAATAAAAAAATAAATTCCTTATGTTGGGTAAGGGTATTTTGGTCATTTTAATTTGATTTGATACCATAAACAAATATTAAATTAAAAAGCCAAAATTCAACTTTTTACCAACTTCTTAAATTACTTTTCAAAAAGCTAAAAAGCTTGGTAAAAAGACAAAAATCAGTTTTTTACTAACTTCCCAAAACACCCCATTGAACTCCAGTTTCTAGCATGGGTGTTTGAAAAGTGACTATTTTAGAGGTTTTTTGATTTTTGGATTATTTTAATAGGTTATTTTAGTTTTTGTGTTTGGAAAGTTGGGTTAGATTTTTTATTTGAGTTGTTGTATTGAAAAATGTTTGAAATGATGTTTAGATAAAAAATAATTAAATTATTCTCCAAAAGTCGTGCATGACGTGATGAAGCTGTGCCTGACTTGGGTTATGATAATGTTGGGATATGAAATGACTAAAGTGTCCCCGTGGATTGGAATGTTAAGTTGGTGGGTTAGTCAAAAAGTAAAAGGACAAAATCGTAATTTCAAATATACCCTGCATAGTCATACACTTTTGCCAAATCTATCCACGTTAGTTTCTGATTTAAAAAAAAAAAGAGAGAAAAAAAAAAAAAAAAACTCAGTTACAGTACAACTTTTTGGCTATTTGTTTAAAATGAGGCTAAAATAGGCGCTGTTTTGGAAGAAGGTTTTTTGGTTTTTTGGTTTTTTTTTTTTCACTAAAAGACAAATTAGTTACAAAACTTAAAAAAAAAAAAAAAACAAATCCAAACAAAATATCGCACCAAACCCTATAATCATTTCATTTTTTCTCTCACAAATATCACATCCAATCAAAAAAAATCTAACTATCTTTCCAAATACAAAAAAAAAAAAAAAAAAAAACCCAATAATATCCTATAACTAAAAAAACCTAAAGAAAAATTCACTTTCCAAACACTCACATAGCCTTTTAGTCTCTTTCCAAACACCGTCAGTGTTTCTCCCCTGTATATATATGTACTAGATTTTCCATATCATTGTGTTTGTGTGGGTAAATTTAGAAATTTAAAATGTGGGTTTTTAGCAATTCTCGATATGAAAAAATACTAGCTATTTCATGACTAGCTTAATGGTGGTGAAAAATGATTAATTATCTGAAGGGTATAGCTTTATTGTACAAGTGATGTGTCCCCAGACCCAACCATGAATCTACATGTATGATGGGACATTTTGGCTGTGAGGTTATTGTGTAGGGAAAATCCATACAAGATGGGCCAAGAACTAGGAAAATATTGAGCGCTTTGATCATAAAGAAGGAAAATATTGAGCGCTTTGATCATAAAGAAGGAATGTTTTGTGTTGGTTTTTTAATCAATTTTTTTTGATCTAGTTAAAATACAATTTTTTTTTTTTTTAATTTGGTCAAAATATAAAAAATTGTGAGCAAATAAGAGAATTGGTTAAAATATGGAGAAAATTTGAAAATACAATAAAAATTAGAGAAATTTCAAAACACAAAAAAAATCAAAAAATTGAGCAAATTAGAAAAATTTCAATCAAAGAAATTTCAAAACATAGAGAAATTTGTCTGTATTTTGAAATTTCTTTGGATTGAAATTTTTTTGAATCAAAATTTCTCTAGATTGAAATTTCTCTAGAAAAATTTTAAGGACCCCAATTATTATGGAAATGTTGTATATCATTTATCTTATAAAATTTTAATACAAGGGACCTTAAAAACAATTCCCTTTTCTTTTTCAGGTGCATTTAGAGTGTATCTAAAAATAAAACAAAATAATTAGTGGAACATGAAAAAAAAAAATTATTAAAGATAAAAAAATAAAAAAACGTCAAATTATTCTTATTATTATATTATTATTTTCTTTAGTTAAATTAAATTATGCTTATTAATGAACTTAGTTATACTTTCTTTATAAAATAAATAAATAAATCACTTATATGAATTTAAAAAATACATGTGTAATGAGATAGTGATTATCTTAATATTAATTCTTTTAAATACAAATGTTACAAAATTATTATTTTGGTTCATTTTAGTTTGTTTAATTTTTTTTTATTTTGTGATTTTGAACTAAAAAATATTTTTGAAATAATTTATTTTTAATATTCTGCCTATTTACATTTTTTTTAAACATTTATAAAAAAAAAATTGTATTTTTTAGAGTTTAAACTCAAACAATTGTTAAAAGGGAAAAAATCATTTTCAATTGAATTTTGCTAATGGTCCAATTTCAAATTATTATTATAAATAACAAATTCATTTAAAAGCACACAAGACACCCTCAAAATAATAACATTAGTCCATTTATAATGGATTAATTGAGCGGACTTAAAATTTAGAAATTTTTTAAGATCGAGTTTAGGATGGCTATACCAATCAGTTATGTCGTGTTGGAGTTGAGTTGACACATAATCTTTCTATGTAGTTTACCTCAATCTGACCCTAGCCTGATTTTTTCACCTCAATTTGACCCAAGCCATTTGATGGCCCCACACCAACTTTTTTCACCTCAATTTGACCCAAGCCATTTGATGGCCCCACACCAACTTTATTTAGTAGACAATTCACCTAATCAATATAAAATAAAATAGTCCTTAACGAAATTTGACATTCTTTTAACAATAAAATTTTAATAGTTAGTTTAAAATTATTGGACTATTTTTATTTTAATAGAAATTGCTTTTTAGAATTCAAATAATACGATGAATTATTTTGTATTTTTAAAAAAATACAAAATCTTCGCTCCGTGCTAGCACAGGTTGGTTGCTAGTTTGTTAGTTAGTTTTTTTTTTTTTTTCCTCCTTAAACCAAATTACCTTTTTGGACAAATATAAAATTCTCAATACACCCATTCTCCCTATCGGCAGCCGCTACCCTTGCCCTCTGTCGTCATCGCCGTAAACTCCCTTCCTTGATTGCCTTATCATTGCCTCCACCTTTTTTTTTTCTAGATCCGTCGCCTCATTGTTGCCGCCACCCGTTTTCCAACCTCATTGTTGCCTTACCAGCCTCCGACCACTATTAGCGAACCCCAACTACCGTCACTCCTACCTAACCTATCCAATTGACTTGAAACCGTAAAGGATATAACAGATGGGCATATGAACGAGGAAGCAAGATAAAATAGAAGAAGAAGAAGAAGAAGAAGAAGGGTCACGGAGGTCACGGCGAGTGGGCGGAGCAATCGCTAGTGACTGTAGAGAGGGGTGGAAAAACAACATTGAGTGGCAAGGGTAGAGATAGTGGTAGCAGTAGGACTGATACGGGTTTACCGAAAGGAGATGAGGGTTAGGGGTTTGGCGAAGAGAAGGAGTTGAGATGGGAATGGTGGTGGCAATGGTGAGAAGAGCGACAAGGCTGGGTGGATAGACGTCATCTGATTGCCACCGTTGCAGCAAAAGGGGAATAATGGCTAGGTTAAGGTTAGGGTTTGGATTTGAGGTTTGAAAAGAAGAGAGTATTTTGGTATTATTTGAAGACAGATAGTGTGTATTGAGGAAAAGAAAAAAGTCAAAGAATCTAAACTGAATATGGTATGGACTGTGAGACTCTGAAAATTGTGAGATTATGGTGTGTGCTGAGATAATATATTGTGCAAGCAAAAATTTTCTTCTTCTATTTATAGGTATAGAAATTAGAGCAACATGGAAATAACAAAAAAGAAAATTACCAAAGTATCCCGAACCTCCCAATATCCCCTATTAGACCCAAAACTCAATATTTAGTACTTATTAAGGCTCACAATACTCAACACTAACTCATTGCCTAGCTTCATTTTCATTCATTAAACCAACCAAATTGGATACAAATCAATTTTTAAAGCCCGCCAAACATCTTGTCTTATTTATGTCATGGGCCACCGATTGTTTTTACATTTTTTTCATGCAAACAGGTGGTGTAGGTGATTTTATTTACACCAAAATAGCAACTTAGTATGTCTAACTAAAATTTTTAATTTTAGTTCCTATTATACCTTAATGTAAATTTACCAATAAGAACATACACATTAAACCTTAAAATAATTTTTTTTTTCTCATGGTACACCCTAATCACTTATACCTATTGTTCATATTCAAGTCTCTTCATCTTCTTCCCTAAGTTTTAATTATTTTCTCTCTATCTTTTTCTTCATTACAAAACTCCAATCTACCCTACCAAAACTTAAAATAATCAACAACAACATTATTTTTTATTGTGTTGTTACTTGCGAATAGAAGAGAGGATTGATACTGAATAGAGGTATTTTAAATCAAAGAAAACAGCTGAGATAAATTTGTGGAGCACACTGGAACAATAAGCAAACTAGTCCACATCCTCTCTCTCCACTTGAGGTTTTAGATCATTACCGGAATCATCACCATTGATTGTTGCTCGCTATTATGGAACTTAATTTTTTTTTTTTATATAGAAAAAGACGAAATGTTTTAACTATTAAAATCATTTACATGTCTAGCCTGTTCATGGGTGGGTTTAATTACATCCCAAGAAACTTTAGAAATACATACATGATTAAAGTCATTAAGCAAAAGCTTAATATCTTCCACCATTGTTGTGGCTGACCATTCCATGTCTTGATTTCCTTGAAGAGCTCTGACAAGTAATACGCTATCAGCTACTATAGAGATGATTGAGAGTTGATGATTTAGGGTTTGACTGGTTTATTATTTGAGTATACTTTGAAGAGTAATTTATGAAAAAACATAGATTGTATTTGTCACGTCCCGGATTTACAGAGTTCGGCCTATGTGAATAAACCCAAAACCTACCAGAATCAGATTGAATAAAAATTAATCTCTCTCATGCGAATGGATACAATTGTGTTACACAATACATGTGTTGTGTTGTTCAATTTCATACATCCTACATTCACATTTACATGGAATGGATGATCTTTAACTAAAACATACAACATATGTTATATATCAAATTGAAATGTCCAAAGGCTTACATCATAAACAAATGGTGTAAACCTTACAAAAATGCACACGCCCTATTAAATAAACAGAAATGGCCCAAGCCCTACAGATAAGGGAGCAGTCCAACTCAGCTCCAACACATACCCAGTGGCTAACATCCACATTCACATCCACAAACAACGACATACACTTGAAAAAAAAAATTTGAGCCACGTAGGGTGAGCATAAAGCCCAGTAGTGAATATTTCAAAAACTAAATATGCTCCACTAGCATAAATGATCATGATGCAATACAAATATACAATATGCCCAAATGCATTTTCAAATCTATCTGTTTTCTCAACAAAACAAAACCTTTGTTTCCAATTTCCAAAAGCTTTCTGTTTATTCAAAGCATTTTCTGAAATCAAAACATCTGTGTAAAAAATCCATTTCCAAATTGCTAGAGAATTCAAGGGGATTGGCTTGGAACCTTAGTGAATTCACTATCTAGAGCTTAATTGAGAAGTTGAGGTAAGATTCAACACTTAGATTATATAATTACGATATCTAGAACATGAATTCTAGCAGATTAAGTTAAGTTATACAAGAAATGAGCTGGTAATGTAGAGAAGATGAACATTTCATACATGCATGGGAATTTCATGGATTTTGAGTTTTGATTTCAACAACTTCTCTCATGCATGGACCTATTTTTTTTCAATTATGGGAGCTCATTGTGATTTTGCACTTTAACACTCCATTTGTATATGTTTTGGAAGGTTGAGTTCTTGTCAACACATGCATGTTATGTATACATATTGTTCAAGTTTGATTTTGAAGAATTCATTTGCTTTTGGGCCTTGATTTTGTGTAGTGAACCCTAATTTATGATGTTTTATAAGTTTGCAAGTGTTTTCTCAAGTTTTGGGGCCCAAAGGTTGTATTTGTAGCTTTGATTTTGAGTTTTGGACTTAGAACATCAATTTGGAAATTCCAGAATTCTATCTCACCACTTGAGCGACCTATCCTGCGTTTGAGCGACCACTCTTGATTTTGCACTTCTGCTCGAGCGAGCAAAAGTGCCCTCAAGCGTAAAATGCATTCTCCCAGAAGTTTACACATTTTGCAGACCGCTCGAGCGACAAGAGTTGCGCTCGAGCAAAAACCTTAGTTTTATGCTCGAGCGATCGTCGAGCGGAGAAATCATGCAACCAGTACTTTTGCAGAGTTTATAGGCCCGCTTGAGCAAAGGAAGTTTCACTCAAGCAACCACTCATGTTTTTAATCCTCCACTCGAGGAAAGGAAATTACGCTCGAGTGAAGACCCTGTTTTTAGCAAATCTAACTAAGTATTTTCAAGAACATTTTGGCATCCTCATCGCATCCTAGGCATTCCTAGGCCATGATTAAGACATAATAAGGAGAATAAGACTTAGAAACACACTAAGAACGAAATGAAATAAGTTAATGAATTCTAGGTGTGTGTTTCAATACGTATATGTTCTATGTTTGTGTAGGTCACGAGCCCTAACTTGCCTGATCCGTCTACTATATCTGTTTCGCTATTGGAGCCCTCTGTGAGTAATGACTTTGTAAAGTTATATCAAAACTTCAATTATTTTCTGATATGAAATGATTAGTTTTCTAAAATGCTATGTTTTGCATGAATGAATGATTGTCCAAGTTTCTGAAATGTATTCGTGGCATCCTTAGCACATGGCCCTTGCCCGGGGGTAACAATACTGTGGTTAATGAGCACAAGGCCCTTGCCTAGGGGTAATAATACTGTGGTTTCATGGCCCTTGCCTAAGGGTAATAATACCGTGGTCTCATGGCCCTCGCCCGAGGGTAACAATTCCATGGCTTAAGTATGTTATCTGTTCCCGGTACCGGAGGTTCCTTTATGGAATTGGTCAAGTATGACCCATAATGCTCTGTATCTGATCTGTTAGTGTTAATGGATGTACCATATATGATTAAGCATGAATTTTGATTTCTGTATACAATTTGAACAAGAATATGAATATGAATATGTTTCTGTTTTCTGAATCTGATATGGGACATCATTCATTTAACCCTTTACTTTGTTATTATTCATTGGACTCCTGCTCAATTTATTTATATTATGTATGTAAGTGACCAAGCGCATGACCAGGTCCAGAGTTGATGGCCTATAGTTTGGGTTTTGTCAGCCAACCTTTGTGTCTCCCGAGGAGGTTTCCTTTTGAGACCTAAACAAGTTTATGTAAAACAAGTGTTTGAGACTTTTATCTTTTCTTATGTTTTGTTTGAACATGTTTTGTAAGTTCTGTATATTGGGCTAAGTCCCTTTTTGGTTATATCTATAATTTGTATATGATGTAAGACCAATGTAATTATGACGTCACGTGCGTATATAAAGTTCTAATTTTGTTCCATATATGTCAACACAGCTCAATGGACTACGTATATTCTATATCTGCTTTCACTGGCCCCTTAATTATTTGTTAATCTGTACAGAGCCTTTTGGTAATCCAAGGATTACTAGCCGGTTACGACGCTAAACTCATAGGGACGGGTTTGGATCGTGACACACATGCTTTGAGTTTGATAGTGAGTTTGTCATTTATCTTGGATAACTTTAGAGATTCATTGTATAGTTTTTCATATGCTTGTTGAAGTTCATCACCATCAATCTTGTCATTATCTTCCGAGGTTTCATCATCTTCTTTTTTATTCTCTTTCTCCTCAAGCACATCCAGTCAAGTAACTAAGGCATGAAGATTGATGGATGGTTATGAACATGACTCTCCTCTTTCATGGAATTGCATAAGAACATCCCATGCATCTTTGGCATTCTTGTAGTAAGCAATCCGTTGTTGTTCTTCTTCTTCAAAAATTACTTCACGGTTGGTGTTTAAAACTCTTTCATTGCTTTCCATATCAGCTCTTTCAACAGCACTATATTCCTCAATCGGCTTGGCAACCTTTTGATTAGTGTCCAGATCAATCATAAATGGTGCTTCAACATTGTAACTGGCTTTTCATTGCTCCTTGGAGGGCTTTAGTCTCCTCAGATACGATAGCCCTACAGTTCAAACTCCCGTGATTCTGAATCTGGTTTCACAAATGCAATGTGAAACAGATAAACATAAATGAGTCCAAATCCAACAAATCTTTTGAAAAATTGATTTTTAATCAAAATGTCAAAAATGGACCGTATTGCCAAATTTTAGAGTAGTCACCTAAATATTTTCTGAAAAATTTAGGAAACCCGTGACTCATGCCAAAGGCCACTTGTCTGTCATAACCAAAGTGTCTCGGCTTGGGAACTTAGGTATGAGAAAGGAAAGTCATTAATTGAGCACTCCACTCACCCGATCAAAAAATCGGCCTTTACTAATTATGATGTGATTATTAGGTACGGTATATGCTCTTATTTCGATTATTATGCTATCTTTACGATGTGTGGAAATGTGGTTTGGAAATACTCTTAGATCTTGTAGAACGTTCTTGATCCTCTAATTGCCACTTGAAAAAGGATGAACACTCCAGGCGGGGGTGCCGGAATTAGCACTCCAACGGTCAAGTTAGTATATGCTCTCTAGTTTGCTTCTATCTCAAGTTTATTTAATCTATTCTCACATAACTCTTTGGTTGATGTTCCTCTTATTTATACTAGTCTCTGGTCCCAGTGGTCGGGCCCACTTTTAATCTAGTGCGTAATTGCTCATTCAACCTTTTGTAGACGTCCCCGAACGCATCCCGGGGGAAAAGGGAGTGCGAGTTCCCCCCGTTCTGGTTCGATATTGGATCACTACAGTTCAAGGACTCAAATGTCACGGTTCTTAATCTTGAACCAAAGAGTCCAAATCCGGCAAATCGTTTTGAAAAACAGATTTTTTGAAAGAAGTGCCAAACATGGACTGCTTCGCCAGATACAGAGTCGCCACCTAAATATTTTTTAAATGGGAAATTTAGGAAACCCTGACTCGGTGCCAAAGGCCACGTGTCCGTCATCACCAAAGTTGGCTCGGGAACTTGGGTACGATTGGGAAGGTCACATCGTGAGCACCCCGCTCCCGGTCAAAGACCGGCCTCTACTAACCATGATATCTGTTTTTGAAAACATTGTGCGTTCTTATTCCGGTTATTAGGCCTAGGTTACTATGTAATGCGCACAGCAAATAAGTATAGACTGAATCGCCTGAATTGGAACAAAACATTTCATGCTTGTTTGTTTGAAAATGGTTTGATGGTGCTACCCGCAGGTAGGCTAAGACGCGGATTTGCCACCCTCGGGTGGGCTTAGAAAATATGATTTTGCCACTATCTAGTGGGCTTAAAACAAACATTTGATGAATTGTCCCAATTCAGATAACTCAACCTCCACCCACAGGCATTCAAGGCAGTTATATCACATAAGCACATAGCCTCATGGTAAGCATGCTATCATGGCAGTCACTCACACACATGCAAGGATGCTAAAGCATAAAACTCACCAAGTACTCCAAGCCAAAACAGAAGCTCGTTAGAAATCCATGCATGGTTCCTAAGTATACTGTAATGCCTAATGCAACACATGCAAAGATGCAAACTATGGCAGGCTCGGCTATTCTAAACATGGCATATGAAATGCTACAACTAACACGTATTCAATTTGGAATTGAAATACAAATGCAGTTTGTATGATGCGCCGAGCCCGGTGCGTGCAAAACAGATGAATGATGCAACATGCTGTCATACTGTATGCTAATTGAAATATGCCCTATATCTAACCATCATAAGCAGGTAAATAAAAGGGAAGAAAGACGTGGGGTTGGAAGACATACATCACACTCACGCACACTTATTACAATTATGCCCTCGCGCAGAGGGTCCGAATAAATAATACAGTCCGAAATAAAAGAATAATACAGTCCGAAATAATACAGATTCCTAATTAATTAACAAATTAACTAAGAAAGCTGTAAACCGGCGCGCAGGCCAGGGGGCTGCCTCGATTCTGATGAATGATGCATGTTGGGCTGTCTTGGCGCTGAAATCCACTGGGATGCCCCAATCAGCCTCTGTTTGCGATGTTACTCGAAATGCGTGCCAAGCCTCGGAAGACTGCTGATTCTTTATTTTGGCTGCAACAGAGAGCAGGAAAGGGGCATAACAATGTATTTCACAAATATATGCATGCCTCGATCCTCGTGCCACCAATCACGCATATCGATGCATGATGGCCGAGGAGCCGGATTGCACAACTCGATATAGGATGAATGCAAATGAATGCTACAACAAAACCTAACTCCATCATGGATGATCCGGAGTGTCGGTGACTTGGGAATTGAGACCCGTTCCGTCACTCGGAGTACGGAACGTGCCTCGTTTCCCGTGCCCGGGCTAACTCCTATCCCGAACACGATGCAATATGCATGATATGCATGAAATGCAACTAAGATACAATCCTAACATACATAATGCTATGAAAATGAGATGCCTCGAAATGCGTGCACGCGGGCACGCAAACCGAGAAAATGGTCCTAAGACATAAAATGGCATGCGCAATGCAAATGGACTTACACTAACATGAGAGGGCCTCAGCCACATTCACATAAGAGGCCGTTGGATGAAAATGAAGTGCCTCGAAATGCGTGCACACGGGCACGCAAACCGAGGCAATGACATAAAGGCATGAAATGACATGAAAAATGATATACAATGAGACTAAAATGAGATGTCTCGAAATGCGTGCCCGCGGGCACGCAAATCGAGAAAATGGCATACGAAATGCAACAGGACTAAAATGACATACCGAATGCAAAATGGACTTATACTAACATGAGTGAGCCTCAGCCACACTCATATAAGAGGCCGAGAGATGAAAAATGAGATGCCTCGAAATGCGTGCCCGCGAGCACGCAAACCGAGGCATGGCATACGGAATGCAAATGACATGGAAAATGCAAATTGGGCTTATACTAACATGAGAGGGCCTCAGCCGCACTCACATAAGATGCCGTCGGACAAAAAGAGTTGCCTCGAAATGCGTGCACACGGGCACATAAACCGAGGCATGGCATACGCAATGCAAATGACATACAAATGAAATGTGGCAAATGGCATATGGAAAGTGTAAATTTCAGCAGCTAGAATGATGCACAAACAGCCCCCGAATTATGACAAAATTACAACCAATGCCCGAAACGCTATGCTAAGCACCCGAAATGGCCTACAGCCCTACTAAACATGCATAATTGGCACATGACATGTAAAACAGTAGCAAGGCAGCCCCTAATCTAACATTTTTTTAGTACAAAGCAAGGCTAAACAACAACCACAAGTATGGTAAAAATTAGCATGCAAAAATGGGGAAAAAGAGGGGAGTTACAAAGCAAGTAGTATATACAATGCTCAAACCAAAAAAAAACAGTTCTAAAACATTGAAGAGGGACCAAAAATATGCACATTTACAAGAGATGACATCCCCCAATTCAGTATGTAGATAGGCTAAACATAGCATGCAAAATAATGAGCCAACAAAGGCTATAACATGAGGTACCAAAAGGATGCACCAAACAGCCTTGGACGCTTAACAAAACATGAAGAATGGGTCATTTTAAGACTCTTTCCAAGCCTGATGAAGGCTCAAAAACAGAAGCATGATGAGCTAGCAAGGCATGCAAAAATAAGGAACCAAAGAGGGTATAACATGAAGTACCAAAAGAAATCACCAAACAACCTAAGACCCTTAACAAAACATGACAAGAAGGCCAAAATAAGGCTCTTTTCAGGCCTGATGAAGGCCGAAATCAGAAGCCAAATAAGCTTAAAGAGGCATGCAAAATGGGGCCAAAGAGAGGTATAGAGAGAGACCATGCATGGAGGCCCCAAACAAGATTGATCCCTTCTACAATGTTGTAGAGGGACCTAAAATAAACTCAATCTCAGTTAATGGCATGCTCAAAATCAGATCACACATAGGCTAAACAAATCTTGCGAATTTACGGTAAATTAGAAGAATTACAAAGCAAGTGCATGATAGAGAGGCCAAACATGGTTGAGCCCTTCTTCAATGTTGAAGAGGGGCTCAAAATAGGCCCACTCACAGTTTATTACATGCTCGGAAATGGATCATTCATAAGCTAAACAAAGCATGCAAAATATTGGCATAAAAGATGATTTTGAAAGAGGTGCATGATAGAGATGCCAAACAAGGTTGAGCCCTTCTACAATGTTGTAGAGGGGCTCAAAATAAGCCTAAAATCAGTAGGGGTCGGAGCCCAAAACAGAGAGCAAGTAGGGTAAAGAATTGATGCAAAAATAAGCTAGAAAAAGGGAATTTGAGACTTACCCTTGAAGATCAAGCTTTTGTTGCTTCTTGACTTCAATTTGTTGCTTCTTAGCCTCTGAAAAAGCTTCCCTTGCTGCTGGAATAGAGGTGGTGATGGTGAAGCTTGGTGTTGATGAACAAGTGGGCTAGAGACTTGAAGGTTTTTTGAGCTTTTGGAGATGAAAATGGAGGCAAATGGCTAAGTGTTCTTGAGGAGAATTTTTCTAACCCTTGAGAAGGAGCTCCTCAGCCCCTTAAAATGGACCAAAAGGGTGTAAAAGGGGAGGGAAATGCATCCAAGCTTTCCCTCCCAAAATATCTCCCGGAGGACAGGGATATTTTGAAAAGCAGCTGGACAGCTGTAAAGGGTTCAAAAGCAGAAAGCTGGCCGGCCAGGTGGATTTCTTGAAGGTGGCCGGCCGGCCACCCCAACTGGTCGGCCAGCCACTCACCCTGGCCGGTCGGCCATGGCCAAAAATGGAACAAAAAATTGCTGGCCAACCACCACTTTTTGGTGTCCTCCCAGGTGTGTAGAACAAGGTTCCAAGGTTGGAATTTGGCAACTCTGAAACAGGAGCCACAACATTGCACTTGAAAGAGAGGCTCAAAAATGAAAATAACAACTACTGGCCGACCAGTACTTTTTAGGGTCCTCCCAGGTGTCCTCATCACAAATATGTAGTTTTAGTTGGAAGAAAATGGCCCTAGGGTGTTCAACACTGGCCCGGAAGTGAGCAAAACGGGCGCCGGAGGAGCGAAACTGGTTTTCTGGAACAATTACTGGCCTCCCACCCTCCAGTGATCTTCCTGATGCTAAAACAGAGGTACCTGCCAAAATTGAACAAAAACCAATGCAAAATGAATGCTCGGGGTCCAAACCGCGAGATTCGGTGTCCCGAAAATGGGCTGTAGGTCCCGAAAGTGGTGTTCAGCCATGAAGTGGGTATCTGAGGCCTCAGTGTCCCTCGGTATGATAAAACAAAGGTACTCACCGAAAATGAACAAAAACCGATGCGAAATGAATGCTCGGGGCCCAAATCACGCAGTTCGGGGTCCCGAAAATAGGCTGTAAGCACCGAAAGTGGCATTCGGCCACGAAGTGGGTATCTGAGACCCCAGTGTTCCTCGAAATGATAAAACAGAGGCACTTGCCAAAAACTGGAGAAATCGGAGATGGTTGGGCGGTCCCGAACCGAGGCACACGGCCTGACGGCTCCGAAAACCGGGAATCGGGCTCCGAAATGGGCAAAATGGCCTACGGCCACGAAAAGTAGCCCACGGCCACCGAGAGATAGTCTACAGGACCTCTCCCTTCCCTCAGGAAAGAAAATAGAGAAAACCGAGTCTGGTTCGCAAACCGAGACAAGGCACAGAAAATGGTTCGGGAATCCGGAGGCAGGGCGCACGGCCGCGACTCTGAGACTTCTGAACGAGCACAGTATGCAACATCACCGAGCGCTCAATCGGTGACGTCTGAGTCTTAAGGTCGGTCAAAAATGGGGTGTCTACAGTTGCCCCTCTTTGACAGAACTCGGAAGTCAAGAAGTGACGGGAGTGAATGTCAAAGCCCAGAGACGACCCATTTTTGACAAGGCCGGAGACTTAGACAATCATACAAGATGAACAGAGATGCGTGCCCGCAGGCGAGGGGGGGCAAAATGCAAAATGACATGCACAGAGCCAAATGATCGTGCAAATGCAGCAAGCTGTAATGAAGCAAGTATTCACAAATAGATGCAACAGTTTTAAGCAAGAATGCAAAGCAACAACTACATTTCATGCAGTTAGGAATGCGGAGAATTATTCAATTCTCGTCGCGTCTCACACGGAGAAGATACGATACCTGCGCGATTCGTCTGGTCGCACCAGCCTCAAATGAACCGTACATACAATATCGTGCCTGCAAAATAGAGAACTTCAACAAGAACAATATGCCAACAACATATATTCAATGTGATTCAGAAAGTTTGACACACGCAGTGTCGGCGAGTGAATGCATCGCAATGCAAGAAAGGGACGCGCGTGACAACGCACACTCAAGTATAGAGGTATGGTACATCAAGAAATCACGCATGGCAATGCAAAACATTCATGAGAATGCAAATTATGAGCCAAATAATGCAAAACGAGCACAAATCAGGGTGCCCGTTTGTTGCGCAACAACGAGCTGGGAAACGCGCATTTCGGCGACGGCAACTCGATCGCGGCCTTTGATTCACCTCCCGGAGAGGTCACAACATGTTTAAAAAGGATACACTCTGATTTTGGTGAATAATGATGAGACACATGTCAGAAATTGCAATTGAAGTTCCGGTGGAGCAATTCGGCGCCAGAAAGTGCACTTTTCTTGAACTTTTTCGGGTCCCGGGAACTCCGATTTTCCTCAAAATTTGCAGAGAGGTAGGGGAGGGGGTGGGGACCACCACCGGCCAGCCCATTGCCCTAGGAGAGGCCATCGGCCAGGGGCAAAAAAGTAAATGGCCGGCCAGCCAGGAAAGGTGGCCGGCCGGCCACTGCCCAAAAGCAGGGGCATTTTGGTCTTTTCGGCTATTTCTATATATAGGCACCTCCACTCAACCCGAAATCACTCCCCCAAGTGTGAAATTCTCTCCTCTTGCTTCCCAAGCCATTTTCTCTTTCAAATCTGCATTTTATACGCGCCCCTCGGCCTTCCACGCAAGTTGTTTCTGCGAAATCCTTCAGATTTAAGCACTTTGAGGCGACTAAATTCTGATTTCGGAGCTTCTTTTCTCGTTTTCACCACCTGAGGTAAGTTTGTCTCAAAATTTGGAAATTTTTCCCGGGAGTTGACTTTTGTTGACTTTTCGTTTCCCGAGAGTTGACTTTTGTTGACTTTTTCCAGTTTTGGCTCATTTTGCTCATTTTTTGCTCCTTTTGCAGATTTCTCGCAATGGCGAGTCATTTTCCTCACGGTAGAGGTTTTCCCGGCACCGGAGATGATTTTGATATTATGACATTGCCCCCGAGGGTTCGCCCTTTTGTTCCCGATCGATACGCCCCGGTGGTACATAGGCTTCCGCGAGCCGTTTTCCGTCATTTCACCGATTTCAACGATCGGGTACCAGGGTATCTTCTTCTGCGAGAGCCGGAGCAGCACCTCTCCCACGATGCAGAGGTATTTTACTTTATTTCCTGTATCTTTCGTGCATTTTGTACCTTTGCCATGCTTAGACACACAGTTTAGCTTACGACATAGTACTTGCATCCTGAGCATGTGACTTAGCCACTTGAATTCATGAACACACGGCTCATCGCACGGTACACATTAGTTGGAAATTGAACACACGGCTCAAACATTGATCCACCGAACACACAGCCCGAAGTTGAAAATGAGCACACAGCACATACTGACTAAGAGTAGAACACACAGCCCTAAACTCTGATTTACTGAACACACAGCCCAGATTTGAAGTGAACATACAGCCCACTGATTTAAGAGTAGAACACACAGTCCCAAACTCTGATTTACTGAACACGCAGCCCAGATTTGATGTGAACACGCAGCCCACTAATTTTTCTAAAATTTGAACACGCAGCCCAAATACCAAATTTACTGAACACGCAGCCCAGATTTGATGTGAACACGCAGCCCACAATTTTTGAAATTTGAACACGCAGCCCAAATACCAAATTTACTGAACACGCAGCCCAGATTTGAGTGAACACGCAGCCCACTAATTTTTCTGAAATTTGAACACGCAGCCCAAATACCAAATTTACTGAACACGCAGCCCAGATTTAGTGAACACGCAGCCCACTAATTTTTCTGAAATTTGAACACGCAGCCCAAATACCAAATTTACTGAACACGCAGCCCAGATTTGATGTGAACACGCAGCCCACATTTTTCTGAAATTTGAACACGCAGCCCAAATACCAAATTTACTGAACACAGCCCAGATTTAGTGAACACGCAGCCCACTAGATTTTTCTGAAATTTGAACACGCAGCCCAAATACCAAATTTACTGAACACGCAGCCCAGATTTATGTGAACACGCAGCCCACTAATTTTTCTGAAATTTGAACACGCAGCCCACTAATTTTTCTGAAATTTGAACACGCAGCCCAAATACCAAATTTACTGAACACGCAGCCCAGATTTGATGTGAACACGCAGCCCACTAATTTTTCTGAAATTTGAACACGCAGCCCAAATACCAAATTTAGTGAACACGCAGCCCAGATTTAGTGAACACGCAGCCCACTAATTTTTCTGAAATTTGAACACGCAGCCCAAATACCAAATTTACTGAACACGCAGCCCAGATTTGATGTGAACACGCAGCCCACTAATTTTCATTTGCACACACTCATTCACTTCATTGCACACAGCTCATTCACTTCATTTGCACACAGCTCATTTTCACTTCATTTGCACACAGCTCATTTTCACTTCATTTTTGCACAGTTTCACTTCATTTGCTGATACATGCATTCATTCTAAATGCAGGCTGGCTCTCGCACAGTGCGAGGATATGGCTCCACTGCCGCGAGGGAGTGGTATGCTGAGCTTCCGGAAGCTGTCCGACTTGGTTGACTTTGCAGGATTCGGACCATTCTGCAGGGGGTTATCTCACTGTCTTATCAGTAGGACATTGTTTGCTGCTCTGGCGGAGAGATGGTGGGACACCACCAATTCTTTCCATTTCTGCCACCGGGGATATGACCATGACCCCACTGGACTTCGCTTGTGTACTCACCGGCCTAGACGTAGGCGGTGGACCCATTCCCTACGACGAGGATATGGGTGAGTGGGAGGCTGCTTGGATCATCTATTGGGGGCCCCTGTAGACAGAGCTTCCGGGAGGTCGGTATACTTGGTTCTCTTCCCATTTCCGGCGGCCACAGATGGAGCCTGAGTCTCCCGAGGAGGTCGAGCAGTATACCCGTGGTTTCCTCATGTTCCTCTTCGGCACCACTCTGTTTGCTGATAGAGGGAACATGGTCGGGCTGTATCTCTTGAGTGCCCTAGTAGACCTATCACAGGTCAATCAGTATGATTGGGGCGGCGCTGGCCTGGCTACCCTTTATTGTTACATGAGCGCAGTCTCTCGCGCGGGGGACTTACTCGGCGGCTACTGGAGAGCCTGGGAGGTACATTCTGTCCTCTTGATTTACATTTTGCTCCTTATTACTTATTCACTGCACACACGGCGCACTTTGCATTCTGTATTCTGCCTTTAGCACTTTGTATTCACATTCCGCACTGCTTTTCTCAGCTATGGGTATATGCATATTTCCCCACATTAGCCCCGGAGATGGAGGTGGCAGGACCTCCTATGACTCCGTTTTCATTGATGTTTGAGGGCGAGCACCTATCGAGGCCTCGAGAGACTCTCTTCTCTCTGCGACAGTACTTCGACACCGTGCGCGCGACAGAGGTATTTCAGAACTCTCAGTTCCTTTCATTTTCATCTTTGATCTGCTTTGTATTTCTTGATTTCTGATTGATTTGTACACTGGTTATCCGCAGATCACCTGGCAGCCCTGGGCAGTCTTTGGCGACGATCTCGAGAATCAGTACCCCGGAGGGTCGACTAGTTCCCAGTATAGGTTCCTGCTCGAGGGACCAGTCGGCAGGGCTTGGTTCCTGGGGGAACGCTTTCAGCGTCAGGTGTGGGGGTATGATTCTCAGGACCCTCCTGCTGTGCCTCCACCCACTATGCGGACTGCCGACAGGCTATCTACTGAGGAGGTCACTAGGGACATGCAGGGCACCGATGCTTTATTACATCTCATTGAGGGGAACTACGCCACCTATCGCC